>DWQK01001264.1:0-16186 GCA_018231225.1 Noctuana stator
CAAAGTCGAATCTTGTAAACAAAGGACTTTAAGCGCGTTTAATGAGCGGTTTGTTTTACACTTTTTGAAGGAACACTTCGGCATTTTATACAAGCAATTTGTACAAGGTTACTGAAACTTTTAGAATAATATACCAGTATGTACTCAGTTCTCACAAATTATCTTTCAAATTCAGCTTAAAAGTTACGAAAGCTAACAGACTGTTGGAACTTTATATGAACGCAAATTCATAATGGGCTTCCAGTTTATATTAACTTCGCATGGTGATATTAAAATTTTAATACCGCCTCATGCAATATTAGCACTAAAATAAACTTGTTTTCTGCTGGTTTTGTTCATAACATGGCCTGCCTTTTGTAAATGTAAGATATATTTAAAATTACCAGAAGCAAAATATTTTATTCTCAATCCTTTGTATAATAAATGAAGTGAAGTATATTTAGTGAAGTGTTTTAGAGCTCTTTACTACATTACTGAATGTAAAGATTTGCATGACATTACATAATTGTAGTTGAAGCGAGCTTAGCCCCGCTAGTAGTGTAGATCGCAAGCGATTTCACTGTTAAGCAACATCGGGCGCGGCCGGTACTCGGATGGGTGGCAAAATTCATGCGCGTTGCCGTGCTTCGAGGGCACGTTAAGACGTCGGTCCTGATTGTTATTGATAGATAACAGTCGTTAAACCTAGTCGGCTCTTTGGGCGATTTGACAACATCCAACACGGGTTAGCCACTAACCCGTATCTCCACCAATCCGCATTGGAGCAGCGTGGTGGAGTATGTTCCCCGGTTGTGGGGAGAGACCCGTACCCAGCAGTGGGACATAAAAAGGGTTGAAGGCAGGCATGAATTGTAGATAGAACTTTAATTGAAAAGAGAGATTTGTGGTTACGACGACTTACGGCGGTAAGTGGCTGTTATATAATATTTTACATTTAGACAGTTTACGTATCGTTCGTACTTTCTGACCCTTTTGTTTTGTTCCCTCGACCTGGTTCACACGCCACCTTTGTATTGTTTTACTCGTATATATTAAATTCAAACGCCGTTTGTAGCAATACGAGTAACATAGGTACCTGCATGTGTAATATTTACGAAGTTGGAATAGACGAAATTCAAATTGACATGAAAAGTCTATAACAATACTTCTAATTGATGTTAATTTCGTCTATACTAATAATGATTTTTTAATTTTTTTTAAAGCCCCACGTTAGGATTCCCTGTGTCGTGGGTGTCATGGACACACACAAAGACAAGTACACGAACACCCAGACCGAGAACAGAAATCTAAATTCTCATTTAAACTTCTGCCCCGCCGGGGATCGAACCCGAGACCCTTAGAATGG
Source organism: Noctuana stator (assembly GCA_018231225.1). Classification (NCBI taxonomy): domain Eukaryota; kingdom Metazoa; phylum Arthropoda; class Insecta; order Lepidoptera; family Hesperiidae; genus Noctuana; species Noctuana stator. The sequence continues at coordinate 1,346 of DWQK01001264.1, forward strand.
TGGACTGGCATGGTAACCACTACACCACGCGCGCAATCATAATGGTTTAATAATACGAAATACCAAGTGTGTCGATTTAAATTGCATTCGTCATTAATATTTTATAGAATCTGGGCACCAATATCACAGCCATTCCCAAGCAATATACAATCTAAATACGGCAGATCAGGCAGTAAGACAGAAAAAAGTTTATCTCTCTTTTACTAACTTAGGTACAGTACAGTAAAGGATAAATTATGTCAAATCGGAGCAGAAAAACACAGAATTAAGATTTCTGTGAATGCAAATGAAATAACGGGAAAAATAAAAAATGTGCCTATTCGCTAATAACCATAAATTATCCACTTACTAACAATGTGAGTAATTTAGAAAACAAAAGAATACAAGGACCTACACACCATATATGGTTGGAATTATCGTCGAAATACCTATTTATAGTTCAGCGAGCATTGATCGCAGGCCAGTGGCGCATGCAAAACGGATGATTCTTGCTGTTTCATTTGCTTGTTGCCGTCCTCTTAGCGACACACATCTCTGGACGGCTTTTGTTTGATGTTATCGCAACACGTAAATTAAACCTGAAAAATGAATAATTTTGTCAAAACTTGTGCATAATAGGATTTATTAAACATCAGATGTAGAACTCTACAGTATACTCTCTATTATAACTATAATTAAATCGCGTGCGCGCAAGTGCTAGTGCGCTGAGCCATGCCAGGCCTAGCATTAGCCATGCACTTTGCACATCACTGCATCATCGCCAGCTACCTGTTGAGTTTAGCGAGCAAACACATAATTTAATCAATATAAAATGAATGTACAAACAATAAAATTAAAAAGATAGCACAAACATTTAATCCCAAAAAACTGTAAATTGTCGTCTGACGCTTACTCGGAAAGCCATGAAGCTTAACAGTACCTAACTAAACCTCTCCCGACAATACGCTGTTTCGGACTTAATATTTATAATACTTACGAGTATTTAATCTTTCTATTTACATGTATAGATAGACAGATAAACTTAGAGAAACTTGTATAGTTGATTAGTGGTGTAACGTTTATAACGAATGTACAAGTATGTACTTAGTTACCCATATTCATTTGCAAACTTTGTCTTGCCTCAGTTAGCTCCTCGTTCCGCTAATAAGTTGAAAGTTTCCCACAGCTTTGCACGCAGTTTCAATTAAGTGTACAAACTGTCGTCAATGGATCTCAAGGGAGTTAGTTTTATAGAATTATTATTTTATATGATTTCTGTTGTGCGCATTGTCAAAATATTATTGTAATTAGTTACTATATGCCTAGTAAATAAAAATTGCAAAATGCTAATATTACATAGATCAGTTTAGAAAGACCACTGACGTCACTATAAGACGACACTATAAGATGAATTTCGGTCTATAGTTCAGTGGGACCGAGTTCAATCCCAACACGTACTACTAATTTTTCAAGCCAAAATCAAATGCGTTTAATAAATTAATTATCACTTGCTCCCTGGTGAATGAAAACATCGAGACAAAACCTGCATGTCTGAGAGTTGTTCATAAATTTTCACAAAATACCTATTAGTTGTTCTGTCCACCTCAAAAGAGACAACAGGTCTAAGCCCTTTCAGAACTCCTTTCAAACTCAATAGACATTTGATAATATGTAATAGATTTGACAAGTGAAATTAACTCATTGTGTAAGTATATATGCTTATTTTCATTATATCGAATCATTATTATATATTACAGCGTATTTTTCCCATGCCTAAAAATATATTTTTAAGAGAAGTTTCTTTTCATCCTAAAACTGATTTAATAGAATCTACAATAAAAGTAAACACTCCTGCTATTAAACGTGTGTATAATTTATTTACTTCCAACATTCCAACCGGTAGTGGGTTTGTTTGGTCGATCTGAACGATTTATTGCATTAAGTAAATACTCAAACAGTATTAGGGAAACAACAGTCTTGAGAAAACCCATACACAATTTGGCAAACACAGCGCATATTATACCTATTTTCTTGATTAGAACAAATTCAATAAAAGAATAAAGACCAACCGAGTCTTATTTGGTAAGGGCATTCATAGTAAAAACTTTTTTTTCTTCATTAATTCACGTTTAGTTCTCAAACTCTATCCATAAGACGTGACGTGCCAATACGTGTGTTCTTTAATTACAAAGTGAATTAATTAATTAAAAATCTTTTAAACTGTTGTCCCCTGTCTTTGAACACTCGTATAAATCAAGTAAATTATAACAGTATTGCAGATTACTCGCAATCTGGTACTATTCCGCAGTGTGGTGAACATAAATTGAAAGGGGTGCTTAATAATTCAGTCGAATGATTTAATCCAACCAACGCGGGCAGATCACCCTTGTAACTATCTCCTTGATTGTTGTAACGCTGTAGCCGTGAGATACATTAATTATATCTAGTGCTTGCTCAGGGCTCCAAGTTTGACTGTAATTCATAAAAACCTTTTTACTCTAATATATAAAGTAGATTTCTGTAACAAAAAGTAGCTACTAAATTAAATAATATACAATTTTTCGTTATTTTTTCATCACGTAACGAAAAGCGTTGCTTTCGACGGAGGCGGCCGTCACGTGCCAATGGTCGTGAAGGATAGTGAGCAACAATACAATAAATTAAAAAAACATATAAGTATATTTTTTTTGTTATGGTACAATCAAGGATATTGATAATTTATTTTACATGTTAAATTCACTGGTTCTTTCGTTCAATTATTTTGTACATTTTGTTTACAGAATCACAAAATACAACTATTTTGTCATTCTGTATTTTTTTAAATTCTTCTTAAATCAACATTCTTGATATCTTACTTTGAACTATAATTTTAAGTAACAGCTCATTGATATAAATTAGCAAGGACGACTCTATCTACAATTTTACCATAAAAAGCGATACAATCAGTGTTTTATCAAAGTATATTGTACCCTAAAAAAGATATCTCACTCAGCTGAAGTCGCTCAATTCACCGCGTAATTTATTTCTGTGCTATAATACAGTAACTCAAGGTCGTTTTATGAAAGCTAAGAGTCCCCAATAAATTGTACGCGACTGTCACATTTTTATAAGCAACAGACTAAACAGGCCGAAGTTAATTTGATATGTTTCTAAATAAGTGTTTAGTGTACATGCAGTTACTAGTACTATACTTGTCATTACAATATTGAGTTCAAGTAAAAAGTAGCCTATAGGTATTATGTATCATAACATTTTAATAGTTACCTCAAATAGGGACAGAAAAGTCGTATTTCAATTGTAGACGAAAATAGCCAACTCGTAGACGCAGATGTAAAACGTAAATTATAAATATTGTAGATAAAATATCGAAATTTTATAAACAACTATTCCGTAAAAAGTTATCATTTGCAATTGAATTCTGCGCAAATGGAAACCATTTTACGCTGACTACGTTCAAATTTTCCGCCTGAATTGAACGGAAATAACATTTCCGAGTGTTTCTGGTTTACTTCTAAACGTTTGAATGAGTAATGTAACTACATTGAATTTGATATTGTCTATTTTATTACAATGTAAGTAATTGTTACGTTAACCGGTGATTGTTAGGGAATGAAGTGAATTCCATAAGAATAAAAATATCGATATATTGAAATACGAAGAAAGTCGTGCTAAGTAACATCCTTGTGCTCACCCACTGCTCATACACATAATGACTTAGCTCCATTGTTTGAGGTAGGCTCGTAGGTATATGTTGGTTCATAGTGATAAAATAACAAACAGTACACTTCATAAATGTTCACAATATATTATTATGTTTGCTGTACACTTTATAGGCTTTATTTTATAGTTTAAATTTAGGCATAAATTGTTGTGCTAACACAATTTTCTAAAATCAACTTTCAGATTTTAATTAGGCTTAATTAGGTAGGTACTTGTTACAGCTTCATGAACCGTATACAATGATGTAAAACGCAGTAAAATTCTCTCTTTAAAAATTATGAATTTTTTGTGTTATTTCTTTTTTGTGTAGTCTTCAGCTTTATTTTGCCATTAGCAGGCAGTAAGGCGCAAATCTAAAATCGTAGTGCGGCAACAGGTCGAGCCTATAGGTAGGTACTATAATATTTTATACCTTATGTCAAGAACTTTTCTTATTAAAACCCCACATCTTTAGCTCACATAAATTATTTTGTTCTAATTACTGTTGATGCGTCGGCTAATTTTAAGTTACGATTTTTTTAATCTAAACGACATACAATTATTTGTGTGGAGGACCGAAGTATCTTGAATGATTACCCAACAATGTGACCTTTTTTTACAATTGAATGTCAACCATTATTATCATTTACCAAATTTTAATACGTACGCACTAAAGATACGTAAAAACGACAGAAATCATTGTTAGGTGATTTATTTTTTCGCCGTGCACGCTTCAATTTGAAAATGCAGATCACCTGTATGGATCGTTTTGTTCCGCATACACCACGCATTCACTGCGCTATGCATGATAATGAAAATGCAAAGCGGGTACGTGTACTTCGCCGCATCAAGTCTACGATATCACTAACTTGGGACAATACATTGCGTCCTCAAGTCTTTTACACGTCTTTGTACACGTCTATGAGGTATGTTTGAGTATACTGTATACGTTCAAAACACATACATTTTTATATCACGATGACAAACTATTTTTGGTTTGTCGTGCACATGCTTTTGTAAATTTAAGGGTTTGCTATTTTTTTTCTATTGGATCCTATAATTAGAACTGAACGAGCATGTTGCCTACCGACAACGCGACGCGAAGCCGAGCAATAAGTATATATAGGTTTATTTCTGGCTGGTGTAACACAAATGCAAAAGATTCATACTTACGTCTATCATACCGCTAATGAGAGTGTGGAAGTGGCATTAAATTTTCCGCGAATACACAGAGATGCTAGCGGGAAACCTTCTACCTACTAGGTTCGAGTATGTAAGGAAGGATATAATATTCCGTTTGTTACCATTTGTATACTCAGCGTGTAGCAAGTAGCAATATAAGATTTGACGTTGAGACACTGTTTCGCCGGGCAATTGTTTTTATTTATTTAAGAGCGCTAATTCTACTAATGATCCATCAGGAAAGATAATAAAGTTCATTAAGAAATGTCAAGGTTTCACTTTACAGAAATGTTAACAATGAAGTAAATCTACTCTGTAAATAAAATATGGAGTGTTACTAGTGTCTTGATATTATGACGTATTATTTGTATTGTTTTTTTGATGTAATGAGTTCATTTTTGTTTATAATAATCTAACCGGAACGTTAGGTAGAAATTAAAGCATTGCAATTGCATTAAAACTTATTTAAAACATTGTAAAAACTAGCATTTGGTCGCAATCTTGCCTGATGGTGTAGTTCGCGTGTTGTGGAGGAAAAATATAATTTTAACTTTTAATTTGCATGAAGGAAAAAGTACCTACATACATTAAATTAATTCAGGTTACATACCTAAATAAATTCAGGTTAACGTTGTTGTAGAAATGTGTACTTTCTTGGAAAAGTTAACGGACAAATCACGCTTAGGTAATACTGAAAATATTTTTAGTGCATTATAAGTTAATGTTCACGTCGTCAGAAACTGGATTGTTCACAAATATTTCTTTTTATAACTGACTTCACAGGAGATCGTTATGAATTCGTTGGAAACTTCAAACTACAAGCTTAAATGTACCTAATATTTTTGTAGTTGTTAGGTTCAGCGGTAAATTTAAAAAAATATAAAGTAATAGAAGAAGGAACATAGGTCACGAATTTAAAAAATAAATAATGGTTTAGCATGGAATAGATATGGAATATATAAACAACTTTGCAAGTATTTCCATTCTAATGTTTAAAAATACCGCAATTTTCAAACGAACAATTTCTATATTTCTTTCATCAGTTTATCATTTCAGTGGATGCTTACGGGTTTGATACTCGCAATTTTTTAAGTTACATATACGTGTGTTTTGAAATAATTGATCACATGAAAACATCCTAAGGCTCCATCTACCTTCTCCAAAGGTATGTTGTGCACAACAGTGCAACAATAATTGTTGTAATGAATAAACAATAATTATAACTCGCGTTACGAAAACTGGAACAAAGTGAAATATAAAGCAAAGAAACCAAATATAAAACATCAGCTTTCAAATAAAAAAAGAATCATCTAAATGGCTTTCCCCAGTCGAAAGATATGAGGTAACAAACATAAAAAATCAGTCGAATTGAGAACCTCCTTTTTTGAAGTCGGTTGAAAATTACGTTTCACACTCACAGTACCTACAGAGACGAGTACCTTCTTACTTATCTAGCCTACACTCCCGTTAACACGATCGCCTGTTGATTGCACGATAACTCAATAATTGCCTACTAGTACCTAACAAGATTAACAAGCTTACTTTGCCTAAAGGAACACTGATTGCATTCGTAATTCGATAAAACCTTTGCAAATTTAATGTTATGAAACATAAATTAACACAGCTTCTCAATATATACTCGTAATGGGAAGATACATTCTCAAAAAGACCGAAAACTATTTAGCGAAAGGTTAAGTATTAATTTTTTTCTTCTAAGAGGCAAGCCGTGTGAAGTAAAGGGACTAGTCCGGACTCAACAAGTCTGGTTGTTAATTTTAAATATTAAATGTGCGTTAATTTTTAATTAATAAAAAAGTATTTCTCCCCTAGATTGCGCCACTACATCTGGTCCAGCGCCTGCGGTTTTGGTAGTTAACCTACCAAAGAACCCTTGCCGCCTTGCATCCTTGTGGTTTTCCTTGGTACTACAGTACCTAGCACAAATATCTAAAGAAAAAAATATGGATGGAAAATGACTGAATCATAATAAACCGAGAACGAAAAGGTTCTTGGGTAATAAAATACCTACTTACAGAGTCCCAATTTTCCATCCTAACGGTAATCAGTGATTCGATACAAAGGTAATCCTCATTCACGGAAAATCTCACTTAAAAGGTATTAAATCCGGTAGATATGATTCATATAATACAATGGCCTACTTTGCTGTTCTTTCAATGAAGTAATCCGCCTTTTGATCTGGCGGAAAAGGGGGGAAAACGTACCTATATTTTATCTTAAAGGCGGAAGTCTACGGATGTAGCTTCTACTCACAGCATATCATCTATACTAATATATAAAACTGAAGAGTTTGTTTGTTTGTTAGAACGCGCTAATCTCTGGAACTACAAGTCAGATTTGAGAAATTCTTTTTGTATATGATAGCTACATTCATGAGGAAGGTTATAGGCTATCAAACATTACGTTACTATTCTTAACGCAGATGTAACAGTGTGGCAAAGCTAGTCAAACATAATAAATATTGTAATAGTTATTTTTTATACTCTTTTTTTAGCCACAAAGTGAAATAAAAGTGCACATTAAAAAGCAATATGCATTACCTACCTACACAAATCTTTATTATTTCAATTTAATAATATTATTTTATTATACTTAATTATTTCAATTTATATAATAAATTTCTTAACACGTAAAATGAACTAACAAAAAAATAATATTAAAATTAACAAATAAATTAAATCGTATAAGCGTGTTTAGGTAAGATTCAAAGCTATATCTTAAATTAGTTTAATTAAATATTTTTAAATATTCTTTTCTAAAACTGAAAAAAATCCTAAAAGTAATTATAAAAAGTTGACTTCCAGACGTTATTAAAATTTCAAAGTAATTAACAGCCCAAGTTTGCTTAGGGCTGCTTGTAAAGGAAACTAAATACTTTATGATTTGCGTTTCAGAACAATGCACAAGTACACCGGTTTTATTCGCAAATCATTTATTATGACAAGTGTTACCTAAATCCTGCCTTGAACAGCATAGTTTTGATACCATTAAACCATTTATAGCCATAAAAGCGAACTATCATAGCCATAAAGAAATCTGTTTGGGGTTACTAATTAAAAAGGCGTAAATTATTTTCAGTCCTTTTTAAATGTATGTCTAATAATTAATCAATGCGACCGCGCTGTTTTTCAAGCTGTTGAAATCCAAAGTCACGATAATAAATTACATTGAAAGTTTTAACTTTATTTTTCCGGCTCGTATGGAAATTAGAGAAATTGATTAATTTAATTTACTCGGGACGGACAAGTAACTCACATATTGGTAAACAATTTAATAAATGAAGTGCAATCGTGTGTACGAAAGTCCGTACTCCAAGTTTACAATTTTTGGTGAAGCAATATTACCTAATGTAAGCAACATTATATATATATAACACAGTTATAAATTTACGTTACATTCCTGTAACCCCTGCGCTGTTGTTGTTTAATAGTTATCTATTTACGCCGTCCTAAGGGTTAAGCTTGGAGAAATAGGGGTACAATCTCAATACCGCGTTTTCATACCTCAAAATAGAGGAATTTGTGTATTTATCGCCAACTCCAAATAACACTTCAAGCAACCTATTTACACAGTACTATGTAGATACCTATTACGTGATTTATAGTTTGTGTTTTACTTTTAATTTTGGTAGGTATAATAACCTTATTCAGGAGTTTAAACTGTATTTAGAGAAGTATAAGCACTGTAACTCGCCTTATTCTTTTGTTGCAATAAACCAGTATATGCTGTTTCAGCATTGAATGAAACGGCAAAAAATGACAATAAAACAAAATGTAGGTACTACAAACCTTTATAGGTATACGTAATATGTATGTACTAGAGCTAAAAATTTAACTAGAACTAGAATACTTCTATTTTGAAAAAAAAAGTAAGTAAAAAGACTTTTTGATTTCATCAACATGATAGTTCTGAAACTACCAAATCTTATATCAACGTAACAAAAGTTTCTCGGAGTTAAAACTAAGTAAATATTTTAACATTAGCAATTGTTTTGTCCCTGGGGATACAATAGTCGGCTCCGTTCGCTCGCCATTACAATTTCATGCAACTGCCGACATTGCTACCTACTTGCTTCTATTCGTAGGCAGAGCTTTTAAAATTATAAGTCCTTTTTTTGAGAGAAATGTTCCTTAGGTAGTCTTTTTTTATCATTTAGAACTTTAGGAGTAGCAAACGAGTAATCAGGCCACCTGAAGTTAAGAAGTCACTGCAATCCATGGACCATGGACTAAGACTATCCCCCATATAAACATGACTCCAATTACCTACCGTGATCCGATACTGTGACATTAATCTCACTAAATACCTACCTCAGAAAAAATCTTTCACATCGATACCAGTTTCCCGCCTCTAGTTCACACTCTTGTTTACGCGAGCTTTTTGCTCCTAAGAAAACACAGGTGAAGTATTTTGTCAATCATTACGGTGAGGAGTGCGCGGTGGGCGCGGACTGTCGGCCGCAATCTGCGGCAGTCGAGCGCTGGCGTCCGCTACGCCAGCCGTCGCTCCCGTGCTACGAGTTCACTACGAAACGCCAAACGCACATGGGTTACGCGCGGTCACCGCTACACTCAAAAGTGACTCGTGACTTTACACTTTATACAACACATTGTTCACGACAATCTGTAAAACTACCGAGTAGTGACTCGATAGAATCGCGCTCAAAAAGTTTGTTTCAAACTTAAATGGAATCGTATTCACTTTAATTTGGCTTTTCCGTTATTTTATATTTAGTTTCCAAACTAGCTTCATCGAAAGTTTTGCAAAACAAAATAATATGTTGTTATTTGCCCTAATGCTTTTAAATATTAACTCGCGTGGGCTATCATTTATTATTATATAAGTAGCTATAAATTATTAATATGAGATATTATGCAAAGTCATGTAGTGATATCATCGAGGATAACAGATTACAAATCCATTATCCCGAAACGCTTCGTAATAATGGCTAATCAAATAATTCCAATCGGTTAGGAGGGGTGGAAAGGGAATCGTTGGGATGGTATCCTTTTATATGCAATGCCTGTAATAAGAAATATTAGAAGATAATTGTCAATTAAGCATTGCTTACTATTTTCATTCTTTTTGATCATTACATAATATGAGTATTTGGATAAGGTCTTTTGACACGTCAAAGAATATATTCTATTGATTTATCGACTTCGATACTTTAAGCAACAAAGCAACGCCTCATTTTATCAACACGATCTGAATAGTTCGGATGTTTAATGAAAAATTTAATTGTTATACGAAATATTTTTTTACAAATTAAGCCGTACCTACATTTTAAAAAAATTTAAAAGTAGGCAGTACCAATTTATCTTCCTTAAATGCTCACTATATGAATATTTTCAAGATGTATTTATTATATTAAAATAGGTTCATTCTGTTCCTACCTTCATTCTGTTTGTAACAGTATTCTTTTAATCTTATTCAGCAACACTCAATACACGTAACTCACTCAATCTATAGAGAGAATGTATAGAGAACAGCTAAGAAAAATATTTTTATAGATTGAAACTGTACTGTGATCTCTATCTGCTTTACATTTGAGTTAAATAAACAACCAATCTATTTGTAACATACGAGTACATATGGTATAAATAGCAGAGGGTGCTTACAACATATTGTGTTCATTAGAGCGACTTTGTTACTTCATTTCTGATCTCGGGATACACCATCCTATTGTACTCGTTTCCTTGGTGCTCTTGTGGTTGGAGACATACAAAGAGTAGAGCCCTCGGATCGATGTCAGTCCGCAATCCTTTTTATGGCCCACTGCTGATACCCTCCCCGATTGTGGGAAGGCCTGGAACATAGTCCACAATTCGGCTCGAAAATGCAAGACGTGTCTCTTCTCACGTCCAGGTGTCTATGACAAATGGAATCTTAATGTTAGCTATAAGTGTGAAGTCAATATCATAGCTGTATATGAATTAAGTAAATTTAGAGTTTGGTTTCAGCATTTATATTACAATTCAATAGTTGTAATATTTTCAGTATAAATCGAAACAGAAAAACGACAATTAATATTCACAAAAATGAAATAAAATTTATCGCAATCTATAGGTAAGTAATAGTTAATTAAAGGATTAATGTAGGGAAAGAAAGACCTTTAAACACTCGAAATGTCTTATAATAAGTAAATTATCTTAATATATTATATATACTCCAAATGTAATTGAAGCGGTCTTATTATTATTCCGTTAATTTGCTTAAAATGTGATCCGAAAATCTCTAAGAATTCTGCTCTTACAACAAAGTAAAACTTCTGTTATTATAAGCGGCTTCATGGCAATTTAAGTATTATTCAGAGCTCGTTATGAAACCTCAGGCGTGCCACTTTCACACTTGACACATATTTTAATTACATTTACTCATTAATGTTCCACGAAAATTATTATCTCAACGCAGATTTCAATAAATTGTCCGTAAACCAAGAGTTCTATTTTCTGTACTAATTTATACAAAGGTGGCGGTATCCCTTTAACAGATAAAATAAATAGGCATATTAAATTTTTGAACGTAGAGTACAAAGGAATTAATAAAGACGTATATTTATAAACTTTCTCAGACAGGGTGTAAACGTTACGCAGCAATAAATAATTTGATGGAATGAATAGAAACAATTATTCGGTACATTTCACTATTTGGCACAAAGTTCGCGATGCTATACCAATTTAAATTAATCGAGCGGCTACCATCCTAAACGCTATCATTTTGAAGAATTGCAAGTCCGTAGGAGAAAAAACAAAACAGACAACAATTGCCAAACCTTTTGAGCGAGATTATTGTAAGATTGTTATTTTCAATCTATCTTCCAATATTACTGTGAATGTTTTATTCAGACAGCTACTCAAAATACTCAAGATAAAAACAAAATTGGACAACACGAAAGTAATCCAGAATTCAATCACATACTAAGCCATGGACATACGGCTTAGACTGGAGACTCGATTCGGCTTAGATAACGTATCACTCTGTGCATTTAGCTTGCGGATTATCGCGATGTGAGATCAGGGGGTGAGAGCATGGCGGGGTCCGTGCGACACCTCTCACACCATAACGAGCCTGAGCCCAGCGTCAGCTCGGTGAGTATCCATCACCTTCACACCTTCATTAAATCACCTAGAGATTTCATCAATCTCTTTACACAGAAATACGCAATAAACATTTTATCTTTTGTTTTATGAAGCTTCACAATATAAAACACACGCGAAAATAGTTAGAAAAAATAACGTACCTACAATGGGTTTATAAAACGTCCTATAGTTGTGAAAAAATAAAATCTTGGAACCAAAACCATTTATTATGTCATCTTGTATCTGATAATCTATATCTCTATCATTTCTAATCTCATATTAGTTCAATCTAACTTGAAGTTCTTGGCATGGTAGATGGGCATGGTGCTGGACCAAATGCTAACATTAAAATAATTTGTTTCTAAGCTCTACATAACTTCAGCATTCGCCTTCAGAAACCCACGCGTAATTACAGTGTACTTATGATATTACATAGATATAAGCGAACTGCCAATGTACATAGGCAAAGACCCAACACTATAGTACATTATTCGCAGTAGGTCACATTAGTCAGTACATTCTCTCATTCCTGACCGAATTTAATCATTGTGCGTGTCATGTACCTTTTTGCCGCATACAACAGACCCGCCTTTTATTGTGTTCCCAAAAGAAAACCGTTGCAAATGTTTACGCAGCAAAAACAGTTTGTTTGGGACTGTATATTTTTTTTACGAAATACCACATAATAATGTAATTGGGTACGAAATAAGCACCAATGTTAGTTTCACCTTTTTTAGGGTTTTCGGTATTTAATTACTAAGTGAAATACGAAAGAAATACACTTCCTTATTTTAATTATTATTAACAAACATTAAAAAAATATTCTTTCAAGAATTTAAAAATATTCTTGACAAAAAAAAATCATGCTTTACAAAGACCTACTTTACTCACATTTAATTTTGCATTACATACAGATTTAAAACTATGATAAAAAATATGTACCGGATTTCACAGACTACCCAGTTTTAATAAATTTTTTTGATAACCTATTTTATAGGGCTTTAAGTACTACGCGTAAAAGCTAAAACATGAAAGCTTATATCATAAATTGAGTTTAATTTTTCCGCAGTAATAAATACATAAGATAAATTTGCTGCCAAATTCAATAGCTGGCAAAGCATCGCAGACTACATAATCTTCAAAGATATATATTGAAAACATTATTTTAAAGAAAACGAAAAAGAAGTATTTATGTTTAAGTGTCTTCTAAATATCATAATTAAATAATATAGTGAAGAAAGGAAAAGGCGCTAAAAGAGCTCTCCCACAAAGACAGCATCGTTGCCCATGTTCATGGGCAACGATGACCACTTACCATACCATACCTACGTGGCCTACCTGCCTTGTTTCGTGACTTAGATATTAAAAAAAGAAAGAATCAAACATAACCTATCTATTAAGATAAGATAATAATATAATAAAATATACTCTTTATTTATAGTAAATCGGTGTATAATATGAAATATACGTACATATTATGTTTCAATGCAGATCACTTAATATAGAAATTGCCAGCAAATAGCATCAATTTTATTTTTCATTTAAATATAATGTAAGTTGGAATGGAAGTAACTAGTACAGCGAAATTCAATAAAAGCCGGTATGAATGGAACAATGCAGCTGTTCCAAACTGATATAATGCACTTTACCATTAGAAACTGCTTGGGAGAACTTGTATGAATATAGACAATATTTATAGGTACCTACTACACTGCTAAAGATGAAAGACAAAGACAGAATCCATTATCGAACTAACTCATGAATAGTTTAGTATTACACTTTGTTGTAATAATGATGATATCAGTCATGCTTGTCCAAAATACACACTTAATATCCAAAATAAAAACAAATTTAAATATAATACACATAATTGAGTGAAGCAGTTTTGTATGTACTATATCTTTAGTACTGTACGAGTATATTACCTACATAAAAATTGTGATGACTAACAAATATTAAAATCAAAATATTTTACTTAAACATAGTTTAAAAAAAAGAGTTTTTATCTACAAGGAAAACATAATAATACGAGTATATCTAGATACATCCTACCTAGTCGTACTAATTATTATAACTGTAATATAACAATCCTATATCCTAACATATCTTTTGTCACTTCATGTATACAAGACAATCCTGTCGCCAAACCAATTAACAAAGAACAATTTGTTTGTAAAAAATACCCTTTGTTGTATTTATAACTAAGTAAAGTTAATGTGCTAATTTTGTACTTATAAAATATTAGGGACCCCTATTTCTATTGTGAACATGCAATTTACTAGGACGACGCTTTCTGTTTTTCTCTCCACAACTTCTGTAACAGAATTTTTAAAGAGGTTAAAAATTCATTAATGTTTGTAACTTTTTAGCGTAAAAAAATTTTTGGTTTGCAATTGGATATTTTTATAGTGTATATGAATAATTTATTATTATGCATACGTTGCTATTTATAGTATTCATAAAAACGTCATTTGCACAATTCGTAAGATTTTTTTATGTAAAACTTTCTTTTTAAATGTAATCGTTGACCCTAACTGTCGACAATTACCGCAACCAAAACCGTTTCCTTATCCAAAACATGTACGAAATAAATTTAATACACATTAGATTTCCAAGAGTTCTAAGAAATGAAATTATACAGGATGTTTTATCAATTACTATGTACTACACTAACTTTCCATTGTTTAGACAACCCTTAGTCAATTTTATGTCAACGTAATGACAATTCTTCATTCGACATTGGGCCCGGTACTAGTGTACGAAACAGCGTGCAGTAGAATTTCCAGCGAGCAGAATTATGCGCCCGGGTGATTCTTTGAACATGTGCATATCGCGCGGCCCTCCCCAAATAACTATTTAATAATATATAAAGTTACGTTTT
>DWQK01001265.1:0-16185 GCA_018231225.1 Noctuana stator
TGAAATATATTTCCAAAATAACTATCAGGGGGTGATTAGGAATCGATACTGATGCCAAAAATGCAATTAGTAAAATTTTCTGTATAACCGTTATAGAAACAAAAACTTTCGTTATACTCGTAGAAGAAAAAAGCGGATTTTAACGAAACTTGGTACAATTATTTTTTATACTCCTGAACTGGTTATAGTATACTTTTCATCACGCAACATTCAATAGGAGCAGAGCAGTGAAGGGAAATGTTGGGAAAATTTTTTCAACGCGGGTGACACCGTGGGGCACGGCTAGTCTCTTATAATACTATGTACCTATATATATTAATAATAGTGGCTCAAATATTTTATGGATTTGTCATTACTGCTTTATGAAGCAACAAATATATTGCCGTTGGAATAAAATTATAAGCGTAAGCATAAGAACAACGTAATATAATTTCAAATGATCAAATTCAATGAATCCATTTTGTATAATTGTAGAAACTATTTTGTCAATAAGCTAATAATAAATAATAGATTTTAAATAACTGTGGACTCTATCAGTCATCATACGTGTATCGGAATGATTAAGTATTCTTGGGAAAATATGAAGAAATACCTACACATACAGACATGGATAGCTATATGAAGTATTTAGGCGCCATGCAGTTAATAGAATTGATATTAATATTTACTTAGACTTGCGTACGTGAAGCCAAACAGTGGAGTTTATGTTCGCAATATTTCGATTACCAAGAAATACCTTTGACGTTATGATTTAACCAAGTATTTGAAGAGTGATTTTATTGCCTTGTATCACAATATCAAAACTTCTCTTAGGAAGAGAAAAAATCAAATAGCGTTGTTGGTAAAGTAAAAATGTTTCTCTACGATATTTCTGTAAATTTTACATCAAAGACGCAGGTTATCAATACAGTAGGAAAACTTTTCAACGATGGATTAAAAATAAATACAATCTCATTCCCACATCTGCAAATTGTAAAATCTGCTCGAGAAACTAATTATCACGGAAGATAAAAGTGCCGAGAAAAAAGTATTTGCTGCTGAAGGCCAAACGTTGCCTTGTGAAATATCACACTTCAATGAATAAAACAACTAGGTATATCCTCAGCGTAGGTATTCTTAATTTAGAAGTTATTTAATTCCTAGTGAAAGCCCTCGGTATATCTAGCGCAAGCGTGCACAAAAAAATTAAAACAAAAATTAATGAAAGACAAGAAAGAGATTAGAAATGTTAAAAAAACATTTAAAAACAAGGAAAATTACAGATGATTCTATCAAAACTATAATATAGCACAACATCTTCGAGGCGTGTTATTAGGTTTCTGGTATGAATAATGTGTACCTATGTCATTTTATGTCATTATGTTAATAAGCAACTTATTCGAATATAATTTAATCCAATTACGATATGTCAATGTCAGTAACAACACTAACAACATAGTGGGCCGAAAATCATACTAGTCCAAAAAAACTATATAAAATCGGTCATCCCGCACAAGTAGAACAACTTATCAAGGATTTTTTGCCTTAATAATTAAAAAGAGATACACAATGTAAAGGTATTTCGGCATAACGGAGTGATCCGAATACAATAAATTAGAATAATTTAATATTTAAATAGAATAGTTTAAAGTGTAATACTATTAATATAATTAATACCTCGAAACTAAAAAACCAGTTAAAGTTTTGTTATAAAATCATTAAATTTAGTTTTTTTTTGTTACTGAAACTAATACTATCGATAAAAAGTTATTTATGTATTAATAGGTAGCAACATAATTTAAGGTCATTGTAAATATTTATAAATTCTAGGTCCCTATGATATTCAACACTTTCAGAATTCTTCTCGAAACATGTATGAACTATCAATACTCAAGATCTAGAAGATTTAAAGGAGTTTGTTTTAGTAACACAACAATTATCAACGTAAATGGACTTTGTTTTATAACAAATTTACTCGGAACAAATATTAAGAGGTTTAGTAAATACTTGTTCTCTTCCGTAATATGAACTGCCTAGGAATGAACTATATACATTAATGTGAATATTGTGACACGAAATATTTTTACAAACCTAATAAGCAGGCCTATATGTTTTGTGCATACTCTATTGTATGTTTTACCCAGTTTTGCTTTTTAACATGAAAGAAACAAACTGTATCGATATCCGAGAGGTTAATATCATAATAATATCATTATTAATTTTTGCCGGTCGTTTTAAGTCATGTAATGAATCCATATCATGTGAGGTATCCAGTAATTTACCATTATTACGAGTATCATACATTGGTTATGAATGACAAGTACCATAAATATATGGAGATACAAATTAAAAAATGTTCTTACAATAGTTCCACATAAACTTTGTAATATTATTAATCAGTTGATAAAAATGGTGCAGTAGGTATGTATATTGAAATTATTATGGTGCATCACGTAAGGTCATAGCATTGTGTCGGTGCCCAAGTCTGCCTTGAAGCAGGTAAACAATTCACTTTGCGTTTACCTATTAACAGTCGGTAAACTTCGAAGCGGGCGAGCGCATTTGCCTCAGGATTGATGACGCGTAATGACAAACCGCATAAAGAAACAAATTAAGTGTACGCACAATAAAAACTATGCATCTTTCTTCCACTGTAAGGGTTGTCGATTTGTCTTCGCCGAGTGCCTTTTATACTTTTATATAAAATAAGTAAACAAATCGTTTATTGTCTCCAAAACAAAAAATTAACAATAGACACAAATGAGTGAATATACAAATACACATACGAGTCGCGTGTAGCGCTGTTTTGCAGCAGATCCCTGTGTTGTTTAGCGGTCTTGAAGTCGCATGCCGCCATGGAAGCCGAAAATCATATAAAATTTAATAAAAAGTAATTAACATAATATTACGTAATTATATAAAAACAAAAAATTATAGATCCATTAAACAATTATTAACACACACAAAAAATTAAAATTAGACGATGAAAGGTACTAAATTCTAAAATTAATTAATTACAATATTTTTTACGCCAATAGCAAGATCCAAGTACCTACCTATCTACCTCTTGAACATAGCCGCTTCCTATTTGCATTTAAAACTTTCACAGCTTTTTATAATTAAGTGAATTAAAGTGAATGAATTGTTTCTTCTAGAATTATTACACGAATTTATCACAGCAGTTTTCTGCCCGATTATGCAGCTAAAGTTTACTTAATTTAGTAACTTTAAGTTACAAGAGTTTTTTACGCAAGTATGCAGATAGCAATCAAATTAATTAATTACTATATTTTGAATGAGTTCTAAATCTTTTTTTTGTTTAGAACAATTTATGTGATTTGACCATACTATTTTAGTAACGCGCAAAATCTATACACATACACAATATCTTTAAAAAGATTTGTTTACAAATTTCTCAAATGTCTTAAGTAGTTTTTGTTTTAGCTTCAACCTGAAGGCAATATTTGAGGTTTACTCAAAGAGACACACGACACCGGCCCTTTGGGAAGTGTGTGGTCATAGCTTAAGTTACATAGTCAGTTTGCAAGCATCGTATGGATAGAAAAGCATCCATTATAATTATCTATACAAAATGCTAGTTATGGTAATACTTTATCAATAAAATTACTGCACTTCAATGGTGACCGAACTTTTTTAGGTATATTTAATTCTAAAATGTCATTTATTAAATTTATGCAGGAATATAGGTAAGTACGTAATATTGTGGGGAGTATTCAATACCTACAATAACTTGGCAAAACAGCAAAACAATATTTGTAACAAAATTTGCAAATTATTCAATAATGCAAATATATTTTAAATAAGAATGCTCTAAGTTTTCTAGTAGTGCCCTAGAGAACGATTGTAGTAATTTGTAAAACCTGTTAACTTGTATTGTAAGCGGCTTATACAGCAATTTGTTATTGTTAGCACGCAAACGTGTGTCTGTGTTTTTACTTGTAGTAAAAACTTGGCCAATTTATTACAATCAATTTAAAGTAAACTTGTTGCAAGCTTAAAACAATGAGGGAATTCTTTGTTAGGGATACAATATTGTACTTGTGGGAACATTACAACTGTTTCGATAGCAGTAATTGTTATCAACTATGTAACACTGTCTGTTTTGAGCTGTAGAGGTTTTGAGGATGTTGTACCTATAACTGAACCAGTTCAGAGCCTTGGTGCGATTTCGGCTCGCATATAATAAGTTTATCAAGATTTTGTTTTAGTTTCGTATTGGTATCAATGCTCATATTTATTTAATTACCTATATTTACCTACTTATATACCTTTTATATAAAATATTTAAGCTGTAAAAGTGCTAATCCAATCCTAAATCAGAAAGACCTGCTCCCGGATGTAGAAATTCGACTACGCGAATAAAGTAGCTCTCAGTTTAACGTGTGAATATCTTTATCGTCTCAGTGAGCAATTAGTAACGACTCTTCTTACTATCTATAGGTTAACGACCGTTCCGAATTAATGCTCCATCCGGATGTTAGTGTAATACTCTAAGAAAAGATGTAATACTAACTTTAAATTGTTTTATTGCAGGAATTATATAAAAATTAGGTGGTTAACTGATATGTAGAAATTTTTTTAAATGACTCTATTGATGACTGTAGATTCATTTTTACAATATTTTAGTGAAATGTATGTAAAATGTCCGTAAAGAATTTATTTTTGAATTTTACTGTCATTGTTATTTGACCTGGAATTAACACAACGACCAAACGTTTTTTATTTTATTTTGTCGTACCTATAAGTCAGTTAATTACGAAAATACTTCCTTCAATCTTAGATCTTTTCGAAACAAATTAATATGTAGTACCTGTATAGATATTTTAATACTGAGTTAGAAATTCTAACTTTTGAGTGAATGAGTGATTTTTTGCATAACTCAAGTTCTACGAAAACTATATTATGCTAAGCTATAATGACATATAAACAATAAATATAGCGTACAAAACCATGTCTCCTTATAACTGAGTAACTACAACGTTGACAAGCTAGTGAGAATAAATATAGAGGTGGGAAATATAATAAGGTATTCTGGTTATATCGTAACACAACTAATAAACCGTAATTTGGCACGACAAGTCAATTATGGACCGACGTAACCGCATATTGGCTTCAACAGAATTTCACTAGTAATGCCAGTTGTAGACATTTTTTAAATTATCAACGATGGTATTTACGCTGTTTTTGACGCTCTTTATGACAGCCTGAAACAGCTTAATTGTTTTATTACTGTGAAATTTTGTGTTACTTATCATGTTTGAAATAATATTTGTGTCACTGATATTTCCATCTTATAACATAATATCTTAGGGAGAAATTGTATCCATTTATGTTCTAGGCCAAACAACTACTAAGTCTCGTGTAGGTATACTTATTAAAACTAGTAAATAGTTGCAGGTACCTACTAATTATCCTCTTCATAAGCAACACGATTTGAAGTTTCTTAATAAATTGATATCGTTACGTATTAAATTCACTTAATGTCACTCGTATTATTCTTTCTTGCGCTAAAGTACTAGTGTAACTACTTTACCTCATTAGCTTAATATCAACACGTCTTATAGCTGTAATTGATATGTAATTATGGATATTATTTAAATTACGTGACAAATTACGTGTCTGTACGCAGCTGAACTCGCTCAGTTTTGACATGTATGAGTATTTCTTGTAGAAATTCCGATATTGTGGACTTATCAGGGTTGAGAATAATATAGAGCCCTTTTTACAAATATGATATTACATAGTTATTATTAAGTAATAAATATAAAGTAAGCTTCATTTAGATTTATTTATGTTTTGTTTTTGTTTAAATGTTTTATACTTTAGGTTTTTATTATAAATTTTTCTTTTTTTGTTATCATTAGAAATAGTAACTTACATAATCTATACTAATATATAAAGCTGAAGAGTTTGTTTGTTTGTTTGTTTGTTTGAACTCGCTAATCTCTTGAACTGCAAGTCGGCTTTGAAAAAATATTTTTGTGTCTGATAGCTACATTAATGACGAAGGTTATAGGCTATCAAGCGTTACGTCACAATTCTTTACGCGGGTGAAACCGCGTGCTACAGCTAGTAATATATAAACATTGCACAAGGCTAAATAAAATTAAAGAAAAACTTTGCCTTGATCGAACTATGAAGATTAGTAATATAATCTTTAAAAATATATCTGTATAGTATTTTGCAGGCTTGAGTCGGCAATTAGTACTAAAGAAAACGCGGCCTTCGGATAAAATTATGTGGCGAACCATACATGCATCCACCATCGTCGAAGCTTTGGCCGTAAATGCATTGTCCTTAATTTGTTTAAAAGTGGACGTTTCTTTGCGGACCTGCGATATTATAATGAAATGTATTGCCAAAATTAGCTGCGACTGCAATTATGACTGAAATGAATTCGCTTTCGTTTGTAAGAGCCGTTGCGGATTTAGTTTCTACAAGTTTCTTTAGTTTCGACGTTAATATAAATCAGTAATTTACAAATAGCAAGTAATAATAAACGTTTTCTATTTTAATTTTTTACTAAATACTCTGCAATGTTTGCGATAGGTACATACATACTGCGATAAGTATATACACATTTACCTAAAAAGAAACTTGGACAGTTACATAATTAGTGTAGATTTAAATCATTATGTACCTACTTGGCGACACCAGTACAGCATTTGCCCTTTTAAGTAAGATATTGCCAGTAATAAATAACATTAATGGATATATTAAATGTAATTGAACGTGCATTCCTGTTTGTCCAGCTTTCAAAGTATTTGGTGTCATGTGGCGAGTTATTGTAGTCAGTAATCGACGTTTCATAATCTGCCTTAAGTAACTTAGGAAAATTTGTATATTATTTTGACTGCGAACGTTGGTTTGGTTAAAAATTAACTTGGAACTCGATGCTGGGTACACTCACTCATATACAAGCATAGACAATTTTATAATTTTAAATTTTTTGTTACTGTCGCGTGGGATTCATGAACTTTGATGAAATTGCCACCGAACAAATTTAATTTCGGGCGAGTCCTATATATACCTATTTTAATTGTACTTAGTTGTATATTTTTTGTTATCAATATAATACCAAAATACTTATAATGTAACACGAAATACAATCTCAAATGACTGACTTACTCTAGGGATCCACTTGTACCAAAATGAGAAAAGCACTATTATCTAGTTCAACGACTTTTATGGGCACTGATCTATTTGAAATACGTGCTTTGAAACAAAATACGCACACCTTGTGACCACTGGAATGTACCCACAAAAATGTCATCATGCACATAGTTAGCGCGACAAATTCAGTTATAAATCTAGGTACCTTGCGAGGAAAACCTTATAGCTATATATAAATATAGCGAGGTAGTAGTAAGTCGTGAATACTATCACTGTCAATAAGGCGAGATATTCTAGTATAAAGGTACTTAGAAAAGTACTTAATATAAAGGTACTTAAAAATCTCTCCATATAAGCAGATAGCATAGTCTTGCCTTCAACCCTTTCCTGCTGTTGGGCACGGGTCTCTCCCCACAACCGGCGAAGGCCTGATGCATACACCACCATGCTGCTCCAATGCGGATTGGTGGGGATACGGGTTAGTGACCAACCCGTGTCGGATGTTAGCAAACCGCTCATAGGGCCTCCGACTAGGCTTAACGATTGCCATCTATCGATAACAACCGGGACCGACGGCTTAACGTGCCCTCCTAAGCACGAATGCGCGCATGAAATTTGCCACTGGCGGTCACCAATCCGAGTACCAGCCGCCGCTTAACGTTGCTTAACAGTGAGATCGCTTGCGAACTGCACTACTCGTACCAGCGGGGCTGTGCGCGCGATAGCATAAGCTTCACGTAAAACTGATTCGATACTCATTTTGTATTTAAATCGCGCGCTACATTGCTTTACTGTGGCGTCACCGACGCGCCAGACACGCAGGTGCCAATCCATGTTCTCATTCAAATTCTCATTTATATTCTTACTAAATCTAAACATATTTTCAATATTCAACTTTATAATAAACTTCTAAAGTTCAAACTTGTACTAATAAAAAGTTTAGGTACAAACATCGACTAAAATATTGGGATAAACAACTTTATAACCGAAAAATGACTCGATAATTTTAAATGATTAATGAACTAACAAATTGGTTTCTTAAATGAACATTAATATTAATAGGAGTAGACACAGTAGGTGATTCACTTCTCTCGGCCTCCATAAGTGCACAATGCTCGCCTACTACAGTAGGGTTGAACTGTGCTATAAAACGGTAAAATGTCAATAATGAATCGAAGATACAAGCCGTTACTTGCTAACTGAATGTAAAAAATGTTTTGTACTACTTACTCTTAAGAAGTTAAAGTCAAATCATTACTAAAATAAGCTATTTATTACACACCGATGAAGTTAGTAGAAGTTATATTATTAGCTCTGTATTATTGAAAAAGTAAACTTAAACTCTGAATGACAATTTAAAACAATTTAAGTATGTAATATCTAAATTTTTTTTAAATAATTTTTGCTACTGATAGGTATTTAGGTACATATTTAATTTTATATATTTAAATTAATAGTATTTATATAAGTTGTATTGACTTTAGTATAAAGCTATGGCGATATTGAATAAGACTTATCATAATTAATTAATATTACATAACGTATAATATTAATATTTACATATTATGACTTTAAATTTTACCTACTTATTTGAACTAACTATGTAGTTAAACATAATAACATGTTACAAATACAAACTAGGTAAGCATATCTATCGTATCTAAGAGCTAATAGAAACCGGATTTGCATCCCCTCAATATTTCCCGCTGTTTCGGCTTATTTCAATATTGTCGAGACACACCATTCACGGAAATGGCACAGACCTTACGTAAATAGACATAAACATAATGTTCTAAACATAAATTATTCAATATAACATTACGGAATAACACTTGGGCACTCTGACTGCAATAGAGTAGGTAAATCAATTCCAAAAAGGTATTGCGAGCTGACACTTACCTATGCCCAGCTCCAGTGGTAAGGTATAAACAAAGTTAGTATGGTATTATGATTAGGAACTTCAAAATTAGATACGGAATTTAATAATATTGAGTGGAATATTGAGTGGAATATAGCTAAAACTGAGACGACTTAGCTTAATGATATGAGCTGCGGACGTGGTGTCAAAAAGAAAACGTTTCAAAATCTTGGTCCAATTTTAGTGGATATAATTATATTTAATGGCATTATAAAACTAAAAATTACTATATAAAAAAGGAATTAAAAAAAAATCCTCAAAATAATGAAACAATTTTAACACATCACGAAATTAGGCTACGATCTTTTTTTGATTTTTTTGATGCCAGCTGTCTCAAATTTGATTTTTACATTTCTAAGTGCCGACACAGATTCCCTTTTTAAGGTTTATTAAATTTTTCACATTACTGTTTTTTATTCTTCATTTGTAGATTCGCGGCGTTTAACACACTCTACAATACTCAGCGTACTCTACTGTAGGTACTACCCGCTGCGCCGTAGTAGGCTATGGCGCTCTACCGTATTCACCTTTACATAATATATCTTTATCAAAGCTCCTGAATGCCGGATAAGTAGGCCAATATAATTCAAATTTTACGACATAATGTCCCTACGATAAATCTTGTTTAAATTAATAAATTACCAGCTATTATTGTTTGTTTATGCAACGAAGGAGCAGTACGAGTATATCATGAATGTCTTTTAGTCCAGAAATGTTTGAGATCGAGCTCACGTGTAGGTATTCTGTAGTGATATGCTATGACCTTAACTGGTCTTAGACTTTGTGATTGAATTTATTGAAGTAAACATTTGATTTATGTTTATAAAGACAGTTCAATATACACTATATTTACTTGACATACATTTAGTACTGAGTAACCCCATTAGGTTTGTTAGATAATGTTTTGATGCTGGACAGGTATTTTCTTAATCTTCAATCCTAATCTTCAATCATTATAGTCCGAGTACTGATTGACTGAGTTCATAACCTCAGCGGTAACAATTCGCAATGAACAAAGTAACTTAAAACCATTTAGCAAATAGGCAACTATAAAACATTACACATATTGGTGTGTGAAATAATGACATCATAGGGTTTAAAGCACGCGCATCATATGTACCTACTTAAATAGTTTTACAGGCACGTTAGCTTTTTTCTCATTATGGGTATGTAATATACAGTAGTTGGACAAGTTCTAAACAACTGCTATATAAAGCTTGATAGATACCGTGTCGATCACTTTTATGTTCGTAAGAAGCGTACACACTGTGTTTAGAGAGGATACGACTCGCTTTTGTAGTGGAATCTTCGCCTTGAAGAATGAACCTTGGGGAAGACCAGACCGTGGGGAAGGTAAATAATGATAAATAGAATGCGTTCGTGGAAGCCAATGTATAGCAAAATACCAAATAATATTGACAAATATTCGGATTTTTTCAAATAAATCAACTTATATAACTATCAGCTAAACCACTGAATATTGCTGAACATCATGGGAGTCCAATCGATAGGTATTGAGATCCTCCACCCCTGGGAAGCAGTTAATCTACTACCTCTGTTACACCCTGTATAGTATAAGATATACGAACTCTAAGTAATTATATCTTTTAAAATTTCTAAGCTTAATGAAGATCTATTTAATGGATAGTTGATGTGTGTGAATTCCGGTTTACAATGATCTGTCCGGGACACGATTGATGTGAGGTAGATTACATCATTGCTGACGTCACTCACGTGGCATTCCAATGGATATTCGAGTCGGCTGTACAATTGCGAATAGAAATTTAAATGTGCCCTTCAATACTGCGAATTGACTTAAATGTCCATTCTTTAGGACTTAATCGGTACTAAGGTTTAAGTTATAGCTTTTGATCATTCGATCGAATGTTGTCGTAATGTCTTGATTTCTCGTACTCATTTGACAGATTGTAGTATTTATTTAAACATTAAAATATTACTGGGGCTGAAAATTTCCCGACTTAGTTTAACACCACAGGCCCGTACTGTGTCATTTAGTAGAACATAAACCCCACAGTAAAAAAAATTGCGATACACTAAATACCTGGTTAATAGGAACACAGTTTAATTCCTAGTGCCGGCCAATGTTGATTTAACAATTTATCTTGAAGTTACTACGATTGTTGTACTCGTATAATTAATAGCCGGAGCAGTGACGGTGTGAGCGATTGTTCCAGATTTATGGTAATGATTGGGGCGTAACCTTCTTATCGCCTAGTACTCGTTATCTTTCATCGATATAACAATTGTTCAAAGATAAAATTTTAAAATTAACCATTTATTTCATTGAGCTTGTAGTTGGTGACCAGTGATGAGCTTGACAAGATACAAACTTAAAAGTGCTTATATCGTTTGACTAGCTAGTCAACTGGTTAATGGGTGCGGCGGTGGTGCTTCCTCGGCAGAGATACATAATATCGAATTGTACTTTTAGGACATACTTAAGCGAAAAGATTAAAAGAAAATTAAGGGAGTAATATTTTAACGTTTGATGAGTAAAATGCTAATAAAATACTCTTATTTAAATAATGTACAATGTATAAACAAATCGTGTCGAAATTGATATAGGACAAGATATTTGAGACCACTGAAAAATATTGTAATATTATTCAAAATCATACCATTCTCGTTGCGGTTGCGAAGCCACGAATATATTTCATTGGGTGCGTTGCTGAATAAAGTTCGTTAGCTGCACTTTACGTTGCAAATTCGCAATGTTCAGACCCTTATCTCACTCGCAGCAACTCGTAATTAAGAACGTGTTCACGACAATAACCCATTAATTGTGTCGAAATGATTTGTGCGAGCTAGTAGGCAACTATTGTCACCTTTAGGTGTATAGTTCATTACAAACAGATAAAACACACGATGCGAACATTTCATGTTTCTAGTTAAAGTCCCGATAGAAAAAGTTGCATTTTATTGCATTAAACCATTTAATACATAGAAAATGTCAGGACTCAGTAAATGTTACAGTATCTACGATAACCTTAAAAGTAAATAAATAATAAATAACGCTATACACTCGTCTTAATTTACTTACAGCCCCATACTAGGATTCCCTGTGTCATAGGTGCCATGGACACATACAAAAATAAATACACAAACACCCTAACCAGTAACAGAAATCTAAATTCATCATTTAAATTTCTGTCCCGCAAGGGATCGAACCCGGGACCCTTCGAATGGTGGACTGGCGTGGTAACCACACACATCTCACGGGTCGTCAACCCCATGCATTTAGTACAAAAGTTACACTTTGAATTAATAAATACTAATCGCCGTTTAAAAATTATTATGAAAATCTAAGTAACATGCGATTATAATTGTCCGGCCGGAAATACAGGCTTCTAATTTGTGTAGGCTTGTAACGGAATGAATAGAGTGCAATACTAATTGTTTGAATACGTGGAGAGTCAGTTAAGTGCACTCATAGGCTTTCTAATACTTACTTGTCACATTGTTTAGAAGTGGTGGGATTGGTAATTGAATTAAGCACCATGAGATCACTTTGTACAATACTTAGGTGCTATATTAATTCTTTGCTCATGCTAATTAGTTAGATAATTCTTATATTCTTTTCACTTTTCATATTTGATCACATAGTACAGTCATGTAGATAGATAACAATGAATTAAAATGTTTCATTATAATATTATATAACCTTATTTATTTCTCTCAAAACTGAAAACATTGGCAACAAAGGAACTTGTAAATATTTACTTATATCTCTTTGTTTTAATTAATATTGTTATTAATAATATAACACGAGAACTCTAAATAAATAAATAAATAAATAACGCTTCACTCTCACAGCCCCACACTATGATTCCGACACCCAGACCGAGAACTGAAATATAAATTCATCATTTAAATTTTTGCCCCGCCGGGGATCGAACACGGGACACAATCATGCACTGGCGTAGTAACCACTTCACCACACAGGTCGTTAAATAATAAATAATAAGAGCGCGAACGCTTTATTTCCGGTAAAATGGGACACGCCAAGGTAAGTAAGTAGACTTACAAACTACACCTTAATAAACCTTTATCGAGACCACCCGTGCATTTTTATCACACAAAGTGCTGCCCTTACAAATACGTGTCGCTTATTTGAAGAAATAAACTAACAATTTCATTACAAAACAAAGGTATGGATTTTCTATGAATGAAAGCGCGTGGGCAGCTATCCTACATCAACTTTTAATTCTACAGTTCAAGTCAAAGTTAACTTAGCCTTTCAAGTCATAAAATACATTTTCAAATAATATACATGTATGGAAGATATTCATGCGAAAATCATTCTTATTTGCGTAGCAACTAATGCGCTTCTCCTATGAATAAAACCCTTTAAGAAATTAACAGTATCATGGTAGGAACAGGTGGCAACGCTTAGTGGGTTTTGCTCAGTGTAATTGCTCACTACTGCCAGTGTCATGATAGCAGAAGCAACATCCATGAATTATGGAACTTCGAATCCAACTTGATTTCCTCTGTATGATTCTAACTAAAAATAGACGCAACAGTTTTCTAATCTAAGCTCTGTACATCTTAAAAATAGAGTTGAAATTTGAACTTTGCTGTAAAAAGATGCTTAGAATCGTAGGACATGAATGAAGTTGCACGTGGGATGTTCTATTGTGTTGTATCTTTATAACTTATAGGTAAAATATTATAAGTTAACTTTCCTTTCGCTCTTCGTAAATTGTAGCTTTTGCGCGGAGGCTTCAACGCGAGCTTGTTTGTACATCTTCTGTATCATTTTACACAGTATGTTGACAATATTGGTTGCAAAGGGAATTGTTTTAACTCCACGCAAAAGAAGTCGACGGCAGAACTTTCAATAACTCAAAGATTTTCTGTCGTTTGTCAACTTATGTTATTATATGAACTTATAACATGACTGCCTTTAATTAAGATATTTTAATACCGCTTTAAAATAGTTAATTTTACAGGAATTCAAAACTAGCGCTGTTTTAAAATGAGAAGACATGAAAGTAATAAGCGCTTTAAATTTCTTTCATTAAGTAGTTTTCTAGTACAAATCGAGGGTCTTAAAAATATCACGTTACCCTGTGATGTATTTACGATGAAACAGTTGTGTCGCTTGATATCCACTCTATGGCACAAAATAAGTAGGGTTGCATAGTAACATTTTACCGTGTCACTATTTATTGGTGTGTAAACTAAGAATTTTATGGATACGTTAAATGGCAATACTATAAGATGTAGCATGTGGCTGATTTTCTACTTAGAACAGCGTTCATCCCAAATTACTTATAATTATAACAATTTCTATTCGGTATATTTACCACAGTAATACCACAGTTTACCACACTTGTTCACTTCATGTTTATTTACAATTTGACGAATGTAAAAAAAACGATTCTTAAAAATTAAATAAGGTACCTGCACTTATGTACCTACTGGATGAACTTATAGCAGGAAAATCGTTTATATTCTTTTAAATATTGTGAGGCTGATTAGGCTATCTAATGATTTTTTCATGTTCGATGTCCTAATTTCTTGGTTTATACATATTATAAGTATATTTGATATAACTTCTAGTTGAGTAATTTTCAGTGCCTGCTCTAGGTGTGGGCAGCGGATACTCCCACCGGTTCCGCACGCTAGCCCTTCCGGTTGCTGTTTCTACATTTAATATTAGTTATATCTTTTGTATTAAGTCTAATAATACTTTAATATATCAATATTTCACTTATCACGATCATGGTTTGTCACCACACAGTTACCAATAAATTGACACAACGGCAATAGAGAGTTAGAAGGCATATGTTTTGGAGTGATATACCAGGGCCCATAGACAAAAACCTTTTCCGTAAGGGTTTTTTCTTAAATCCACATATTATTATATAGCCTCATTGTGAAAAATAGTGAACGGGGCAAGCTATAACGCAGAAAACCCCCCACAGTTTAATAGATATACCTACGTCTAAACTTTACTACTTGCGTAGAGTAGTAACGTCACTATATAGGTCAGGAACTGAATTAACTAAAATTAATAATATTTGGCTTATTAAAGATTTTACTTATATACACTAATTCAAAAACTTAATGTTCCCTATTAGTTAATAATTTTTCATTCATTCTTTGGCCATAAATAATTACTTTGTCATAAAGTTTTTTCTTCGCTTAAAAACCTTTGCGGACATCTTCGTAACATCGTACTCTGGACATGCGTCTGCTAATAATCCGTTACTGCCCGGAGTCTGGAGTGCAGTGTAGAGAATACCGGAACGTTTGTCTGAAATTTAAACTCACTGCTCTTGCATTTCACTTAAATCTTTAACCTAGAGAAGCAAAGGTTTGTGAAAATGCCACGATTACTTTCTTAAAGGTCATAGCTTATTGAAGAATTTCCCCAGTAGATACTTTTATTTGTTCCAGTTTTATTTATATCATAAGTGTATATAATTAAACAAGGTTAGAGTCACCTCAGAATTTGATGCAGTTTATTCGACCTCCTTGAAGATTGTTCACGAACAACTTATTTTCGTAGCCGATATTGCATTTTTCTACTTTCTACTTATAAATTTACCTTTTGAGAACAGACTGGCAAAGCGTATGCCATAAGAATATGAGTCATTGCAGTATAGCTAATAAAGTTATACAATTAAACTGTAATTAGTATTGGAAAGTCAATAAAATAATATTTGTTCCCAGTCGGACATTTGAAAGTTAGAATTACGTTTCTAACTTTCTACCAATAATATTAACATAATAATAAAAGGAGAATTAATGTACCTTAAATATTACTGTAATAATCACGAAGAAGTCATAATAGGGTGTACGTAATTAAAATACGAGATTTGTTTCAAATGTCGTGAGAAAACGCCATTTATCATTCTGTCCGTACCTAGTTTCATACGGCGAGACAAAGATGTTTACGTTTTGATATCAAAGGAAAAATTTTATGATTATTTTAATACTCGTAATAGATATTATGAATTTAAGATGTATTTATTGTTATTGATATTTTTTGTTTTTAACTATTAACTATTTTGCAATAATAGGATTCTCTATATATTGTGTACTTAACAATAGCATTAAAGTCCCTCTATAAATCTCCTCATTGATATACTCATAAAGGGCTCAGGTCATTGTGCATCTCGCTG
>DWQK01001266.1:0-16184 GCA_018231225.1 Noctuana stator
AGCCCGAACGTTTTTTCGCTCGGCTCTGTTAATAAAATTGAATTTTATACGGATTTTATGATTTCTGTAGATTTAAATCCGAGTACGTCATTTAAACTTTGCCCCTTATAAAGGACTCCGGAAATATAGCACGACATAATTATGTCCACAAGAAACACCTTAACGTTTTGTATTTGTTTCAAAAGTCCGTAATTTTGTTCGTAACAATAGTTAAGACAAACGTTGGCCGACCGTGTCCGCGGTTTGTCACCGGGCGGCGAGTGTGGCGAGTGCGGCCACTTACCGTGCGCCAGCAGCAAGGCCGCCAGTACGCCAGTGTTGCACGCCATCTCCCCGGCTCGCACGCACTAACTGCCGCTCGGACCGATCTGCCCGTATAAATACTGGGCTCCGGCGGCACCTCGCGGCCGCGCCGGCCGGGATCACCGCACCTCGCAGCTAACGCGCGACTTCTATCTCGCGCGGGCTTCGACGTTTGCCAAAACTAATATCTAATCTCTGGGTTTTTATAAATAATTGTATTAATTTATACGATTTAAAGAAGTGCCGAGAGTTTTTTTTCCCGGCCTACCTTATCCAAAAGGCGCGTAAAGAAGATGCACCGTATTATTTAACGTTCATCCAGTGTATAGTACCTTACGTACGAGCACGAGTACCTTATGATGAATACAAATGCTTGATTTTGATAGGAACAATCTAATCCTCCTCCATCCATAAACCTCAGTATCATAACTATAAATAGGTACGTTAACATAATTATTATACTTTTTTCATATAATATTACATACGTAGATTTTTTTTATTATAAATAGGCTTGCGTTTGACTTCAATCACGCCTGATGGTAAGCGAGATGGATAGCTGACACATTGGCTATTTAATGTTATTACCACCGTATTGTAACCACATTTAATTCGGCTAATAAATAAACCAACACCTGACAACACAAGCTTGTTATTTTCACACGTATCTATCAGAATCAATCGTGCAATTTGTTCAATTACTCTTGATGATCAGACTTGATAGTTATACAGATTTTTCCATTGTAAATGTTACTAATAAAGATCTCTTCCGCAGATCATTAATGTCATGGAGTTAAAATGATGACAAATTTCCACGTGACGCCTAATTATAATAAGCATGTTTATACGAATGGTGATCAGATGGTGTATATTTTTTCTTTAATTAAAAAATATTCAAATATATACCCACAATACTACTTAAAATATTTCGTTAAATATTGTGTATTAGATTTTTATGGCTGTATAAATATTAGAAGTATGTAAATTACTACTGTATCTAGCATCAATATTACAAATACAAGCATCTTTACTATAAAAAGAACTTCCATCAGTTTCATATTTAGAATTTTTTAACATTACAGTTAGGTTAGAATGAGGTTTTAACCCCATTCTATTTATTTTTACGTTTCATTAGAGTACTCGTAAGTGAGATCATAAGTAGTGCAATACAAAATTTACCACTTTAATATATAGAAAGCACAAGGTCGATCCCGCTTGCGGAGCAAATTTGGCTATTTTATATTAATAAGTTTAAATAGGTAGTTACCTAGATCTGGCTGTTTCGTTTACCTAAAAAAGCACACAAATAGAGCATTGACCCTAAATATCTAAGCTCTTAATTTCTAGGAATCCTGTTACCGGCTGATTTGTTTACAAAAACAGCCTATCTTACGAAGTCGTAGGCCCCTAGGTTTTTTCTACAACTTCCTACTATCAACCGGTTGCAGACTGGTTCTAGATGATACATTTTGGAAGGCTGTGTAGTAAACGTGATTTATTAAAAAAATAACTATAGTAGAGGAACCAGTTTTATTTTTGCTAGAAGTTGTTAAGTAATACAGATTTTTATTTAAGTTAAATTTTACCTAAACATATTAACATGTAGGAAACTTATAACTCTCATACCACATGGGGGATGAGCCCAGACGTTTCTTGGCCATCCGTCTTTAAAAATACCTATTATGTACTCGTATCACACAAAAATTGATAATACAAAATGAAAGCGTTCTGTGAAATGAGTGCCAATGCACTCTTTTACCTTTACTGTAACTTTAAACATAACATTTGTATGGGTTCTAGGGTTTTTAAAGGTGTGAATTTATTGTGTTTAATTATATTTATTTGAAGCTATTTCAAAGTTTCCTAACAAATTAGATTACAAGAAAGTGTAGGAATTTTTTATCAGCGTACATTTTGTTTGGCACAGATTGGTTAATTTTATTTTTACATGGTCATCATCGTCACATCACCGATTTGGACATAAACAACAATTAGTTACGTATCTTATCGCAATTAATGATAAGTGGAGAATGTTTATAAATAAACTAGTCTTTCGACAGATTGGCAAGCTGATATTCGCGTATGTTGTTGCTAAGATAATTCCGGGTTTGATACGAAAACGGCGTTATTGTGAAATGTGTGCGTTGTGTTTGTTCTTAGTTTAATGGAAATAACTAACGATGTTTATTTGGTGCGCCACTACTATGGTGGCCGAGAGGGTCTTCAAAAGATTTGGCATGTAAGTTGGTGCTCAAATACTACCGTGCTAGTCCTCAGGCTTGTATCTAAATAACCGGCTAACCTTCATGTATACATAGTAACCAATCAGCAGACTACACTACGGGTGCGCTGGTGGTGCGGACATTTGAGTCATGGGTCACCATTACAGGCTCACAGTGCCCAATAAGCTGCGAGTCGCGTTCTTCGGTATTCAAAATACTTTGGCAGGTGATTCAAGACCGTTTAGAACCATGTACGCTACTAACAGACGCTAAACTACTGTGAACGGTACGGGCGGACTGACCAATTGAAACACTCGCAACTCGCACCCGCGCCTGCCTGCAGACCCGCAAACGGCGTCTGCGTCTTTATAATTGAATTTATTTATTTAATAATTAATTAATTGCCCTGCCATGTAGCAAGTCTTGTGGCAAGCACTTGAGCTTTGGTTGGGGAGGAGGATGCCGGACACACTATTGGCGACCATTTCAGTCCTTATGAGTAGAGTAGCAACGGCTCCGCTTATATTATGATCTCAGCCAGCACTTCTCTCTCATTAGAGGTTGGACGTGGATGTCTCGATGACTTGCAGTCGCTACTTAACATCAGGTGGCCTGCATGCTCGTTTGTTGCTCATAAACGATAAAAAAAATGTAAATCTGTGGCTAGATAAAATTATATATATATATATAAATATTGGCGTACTTTTGACCTTCTTTTGATAACGGCCTCGTGACAATTGGGTACTGATTGTGATTTCGTCACTTGGGAATTTCCCATTATGTGACTGAAAATTGGTTTGAGCATTCAGTTGACCCACTCAGGGAACAATATTGATATTAACAAATTCTGAAGAGAAATTATGCGTACGCCAAATTGTAACATTGTAGCATAATACACTGATCATTTGTATGTCACAATACCATTAAATCATAACAATCATGTTCAAAAATGTAAACCCACAATGCAGTGCTAGAAGCACTATCCCATAAACTTATGAATTATAATATATTAAACTAATTTACTAGATGTCCCAAATTTTTTTTTTAATACATGAAATGACTGCCATCGCCCAGCAACACATTTACGTTAGAATAATCTTCGTACAATTTCAAAAATAGCAAATATTCCCATTTCTCCGTCTTGCCCTTCAACCCTTTTTTATGTCCCACAGCTGGACACGGGTCTTTCCCTACAACCGGGGAAGGGCTGGAGCATACTCCACCATGCTGCTCCAATGCGTATTGGTGGAGATACGGGTTAGTGGCCATACCGTGTCGGATGTTGTCAACCGCTCAAACCATGTTTAACGACAGATAGTGTCGATAACAACCGGGATCGACGGCTTAACGTGCCCTCCGAAGTACGTTTGCGCGCATGAAATTAGCCACTAGCAGACACTCATCCGATTACCGGGGGCGCCCACACTGTGATCACTTGCGATACACACTAGCAGCGGGGCTATGCGCGCTTCTCCACCATTTCTCCCTATTACCATTTCTCCCTATTCCCTATACATATTAACACTATTATTACTGGATATATATTAAGCAAAAATGAAGGTCGTTGAAGACGGTATTAATTTTTGCCTAAAATAATTATTTTTCTAAAAGAAGAAATTAAATGTAGTCCTCCGCGTCCTGCGTCTTATCTTACTTGCATATTAATATATATATTATATGCCAATAAAGTTACGACCTTTCCATGCTCAGCAAATATGATAATTGGAGCCGCAGACTTTAATCATGTAATCGTGCAAATTACGTGGTGTCGTGCCATATTATAAAACTTGAATTATCAGCAGACAAATTTATGTTTTCAAACGTAATCTCCTGCAAGTGTATCAGTGCACTGATTGTTGGTTAACCTGACCCCAACTATCTGAATGAAGTGGTAACCATACGGAACTTGGATGCATTGGTTGGTGCTAGGGTTCGGCAAAAAGTACCGTGTATAATATTTTTTGCATAACTTATGCTTATGCTTGCGGCTTCGTTCGCGTACTTTTCTTAATTATTTGGACCAAGGAATCACGTCCCATACAAACTTTGCTCCCGTTTTTCATCCCCTTAGGCGTAAAATTTCGGATTCATGAATCCTTTGTTAGTGAGCATTAACTAAGGATTCATGACCATGAAACCCCTGTGCCACATTTCAAGTTTCTAAATAGGTACAGTAATTTCGGCTGTGCGTTGATATTAGTATATATCAACGCACAATATATAAGTCAGTGGGTCAGGTTTGTCTTTTATATATAAATATTATATTTTATAATTTTAAATATACTTAGTTTCTGCTTTTACGCAAGGATCTACTCCCTTTTGATGTAGTAATATTAATTATAAACATTAGGTATTTTCAATTTACTTCTGTCTATGAAGTTTGTTTAAAATTGTGTTTTTTAATCAAAAAACATGATTGTTCATCCACTATTATTGTTTAGGGAGTTTGTTTAATAACACTTCGTGACCTTCGCAAATTCTAAACACTGCAGTAACTAGGACAAGCTGGAAAATTGATAAAAAATATCTGCGGGTCGGTCTGGGTCAGCGATTGACGTTGGTTTATTTAAATGCGTGCATTAATTTGTATATAAATAAAATCATTATTTGATAATTGCAGATGTTTTCGTTTTGATATGGTAATGACATTAGGTTCTTATGCAGTTCTTAGTTAGTAACCAAAAATACTTGACTATGGTATTCATATTACACACAACCGCGCTTCTCCATGAAAAGGACTAACTAGTGACGTATCACCTGATTCTCAAACCCCTTTCTTAAAGAAGCCACAAGGTGATCATTATTTTTAACAAAACTTCAAAAAGAAAGAGGAGATTAAATTCGGTTGGTCACTCATGTCTACCGTGAAGCTAATGAAGCAATTCAGTTGTGTTTCGGTGGAAAGGTGCAGATGCCGGCCACACTTACATGAGGCGACCACCAGCCTCCGGGGTAGCAGCGCAACTACATGCGACCTCAAGTAGGACACGAGCCTGCTTGAGGTTGGATGTGGACGTCCAAGGGCGGTAACGACCACTTAGCACCAGGTGGCCTGCATGCTCGTTTGCTACTTCATATCATAAAAAAAAAGTATTTCCGCGACAATGTTGAAATCGATTGTTTTCGTAACGCGATTTATAATAATTATATCCGCCGTGTTACTTACATTGTGTCACCGAGCCAATTGTTGCGTCTTCAAAGACTCGGACACGTGGTGTGATTAAACAGTCGATTATTATAGTCCTAGATTCGACTATCATATTATATTATCATGTAAAAATATGGTATGTTATCAATTATCATGCACAGATTGATAAAAAAAATTCTTGGAAAATTATTTTTAGTAAAACGAAATACTTGATATAAAAGTATAGAATAATACCGTCGATGTGTAGATTGTATTGTTATGTAGATAACAAATATACACAAGTGAAATACGCAGAAAATACATAATAATATGTTTTAATGTTAATAACAATATAAGCCGGTACGCTAGCTTCTTTGGTATCTTCATAGGCGACGACGACGGTGACCAGTACCATCAGGTACTGTCTATTTGTTGTAGTTCTTGAGCATGTGAGAAAGCTTTTGTTCACCGGGCTCAGTATAGGGAGTCAATACAAAGGCGATTCTTGAATCCTCAAAACACGTTTTCCTATATACTGCATGTCCTGTCGTCTGTACCTGTTCTGGATACATGAAATGAGGACGATCGACGTGCGATAATAATGTGTGCTTTTTCGTCATCAGCCGAAGCAAAATAGACGTGGCATTCTTATCTCTCACGGGGATATGCAATCTGTTCATTGATAAATTAGTTGTTTAGCACTAGTAAATTCATTCATAGGTGTACTCGAAGTGCATTTTTTAGGGTTCGTTTTTCAAAAGGGATGCATGGGGAACCATTCTCATAAACAGCACAAGATGCACAGGATATTCATTTGTTGGTCCTGTCCTTTCCAGTTACTGTCACATACGAGTGACATTGTTGTCTTTCACATTGCAAATTTTGCATTCAGCTAGTGTGGAATCAATTTTGATTTATAAATTTTGTAACAGAAACTTAGGAAATCTTTCGTTCTTCACTAACAAAGTTGGATGAGCAAGGCTCTGTGACGTGTTGTTCTGATGATCTAAACATGCACTTGTGTTCAAAACAAGGCACGCGTCACAGCGGCGTGTGTTGGCCTTTTGCAGTTTTCTGTAGTAGTACGATAACATGTCTGCGATAAGGAAACCTGCACAGTTACACAATTTCACAGCTGAAGGAAACATGACGTCACGGTCAATGATCGGAACACATTAACGGCAATGCCGGTAACCATCGTCACGCTGTATCAATTACCATGTCTGCTGATGTGGTAGGTGTCACCGGGCTCTGCAGTACCAGTTTGTCTATACCTAGTCCAGCGAGCAATGGCTTTTAATTTGTTTACTTGTTAGCCTTAAGCGCGGCGTCTGGTCCGTCCTGCCATACACGTGTACCAACATTGAAGATGATTTCAATGTCAAGTCCAAATTACACGGTGGAAATCTTTATAAATTTTCCGTAACGTAACACTTCACTTGGTTCTAGGTCAGTTTTACCACTAATACTACTAAGTTGGCCTCATTTAATTCAATATCAGTCACAGTCTGTTTTTAATGTAATCGGTAGTTTCCGACTGAAACTACTTTTCAACCGACGTAAAAAAAAAAGAGAAGGTTCTCAATTCGATTGTATTTTTTCATGTTTCAGGCAACACCTCATAACTTTGGTCCAGTTCTAACAATAGCATCCGTGAGAAAACCATATAAATCCTAAATTTGCATATTTGCGTTAAGCATGTGCACGGATTTTTAAGCCTGTTGTTTTTGTAACACGAGTTATAATTATTTCAACTGACAGCGAGTTTTGACCGAACGCAAAACCGAAGATTTAGTGGGTACCTATATTAAGATGTTAGGTACAGTTTATCATATTTTATCAATAGGTATAGGTAATTAATATTAAATGTTTATAATTTAGGATATAATGGGTCGCTGATGATGTTAGTTTATTATATTTATTATTGTTATTATAATATATGGTGTTTTAAGTATATCTAAACATATTTCCGTAGCGGGCAGATAATCTATTTTAAGATATTTCCTCAGCTCTAGGTCAAATATTGTAACCTACGATGTTTACGTTATATAAAGGTGATAATAAAATATATATAAATATATCCGTTTGTTAATTTGAATAGTCACCGTTAATTTTATGACTACGATTGTTAAAGTTTTTAAATTTCCTTTTAAGCCATATAGTTTTCTGGATATTATTGGCAATATAAGTGAGCGAGTAAATAGTGATATTAGTGAGTTTTCACACATGCGTTTCGCGGTGTCTTCGAAGTCCCTTCAATAAATCAATAATAAATGGCTGATTGAATAAAAATTGTACATTTTAATTAGTGTTCTTATTTATAAATCAATCAATTGCATGACGTTCACAATAAAAACAATATGGCAATAAAGCAGGTTTTATCTGTAGCTGCGCGTATCTAAGTGGGTGAGTGCAGTCGATGAAGCTGATAAACAAACAACGTTGACACGTGGCGACTGCTGGCCACTGATGTACTCGGCAAAAATAAAGTACAAGTAGGTATTGCTTTACGAGGAATGTGTCGCGAAATTAGCTGATCATAGTGTGGCATCAGTGCACGCGGGCTCGGAACATATACCTACATACATAATCATAATAGAATTTTTATGTGAAACAGTTCGCTCAGGTTAAAGGGACAAGATAAAACTTGTGATCCTGTAGTGCAGACAAGTTTATATTGAATGCGTGTAAGTTCATACAGCCTTTCTACATTTTTAAATTTATTTAGATAGCAACAAATAGCATACGGACTTACATTTTGCAGCGTGAAATTGCTTCGTTTGGTTCAGTAAGGAAGTAATAGTAGTGTCTGTT
Organism: Noctuana stator; assembly: GCA_018231225.1. Taxonomy (NCBI): domain Eukaryota; kingdom Metazoa; phylum Arthropoda; class Insecta; order Lepidoptera; family Hesperiidae; genus Noctuana; species Noctuana stator. The sequence continues at coordinate 8,464 of DWQK01001266.1, forward strand.
TACTATCGTTAACTCCAGTTTGTAATTTCTCATTATGATTACACTATATAATGTGTAAAGTGTTCCAAATAGACAACATGATATTATTAAACTTTTCACTTTGTAAACGCTTTCCGCTAGCGGTCCCGCTCTTTTGTCGGCCACACCCCACGGCCCTGGACTACTACATGAGGGCAAGTTCTTTATCTTATCAGCCAGCTCCACGTGCACCCTTTGTTTACAAGGGAGTGGTCACCACGACCCACTATCCTACTCCTGTTTGCGACAGCTTTATGCTTGCCAATGACTTCCGCTGTTTTGTTCAATGGACCATTCTTTGACCTTTGTTGCTTGTAAACCAGGCCCATGACACTTATTTATTTCTTAAATCTCATAGTAGACGTTCAATGGCCGGCAAGACCTGGAACATACTCCACCATGCTGCTCCAATATGCAATGGAGATACGGGTTGGTGGCTAAACCGTGTTGGATGTTGACAAACCGTACAAAGGACTTCGGATCAGGTTGAATGACTGTTATCGATAATGACGAAACGAAAATGTCGCTGTGTCGCGCCTGGTTTTGCTTCATTTTAGAAGTCGCTTCCGATCTACACCACGAGAAAACAAATTAAACAACACAACAAATTTTAATAGAACTTATTCACTTTATGCATTTAAACTGTAAATTTATCTATAATACCATAAATAAGATAACACCTACCGACAACCAGTAATCAGGCAGAATAGGTAATCATTATGAGCCTCGTGTAACCTTTAAACCTATTATTTTTTCCGAATCTCGCGTGTCGAATAAGCAAAAAATACCTACACAATGACTTTTTATTTATGAAAGCAATTCATGTGTACGAGTATGTATAGGTATAGAGCGTTAATTAAATTACGGAGGATTGAGAGACTTATTTTATACTTTAGAATCGGTAGGTAGAGCTCATAAAATTCCCTCAGGGAGTTACCTCCGCTGTCCTCATAACCACCACCCACCCATATTTGAGGTCGGACGTAGACTTACCCAATCTGCGACCCATAGGTAGCAATGACCACTTATCATGACGTGGTCAGTAAGTCTGTGGGATCGTTTCTTAAATAACTTCCCTGTGGGTCGTCCCATAACTTCAACCACGTCTCGTGCAATGGCGTTGATAAGTTCTAGTCCCTTCAGCTTAGTGTAGATGTTATTCATTCCGAGTGAACAGTCTGTCTTCCCGCCCTTTGTGGTAGCCGGCTGGTTTTATTAGTTCCTGTTGAATTGATCAGTTCTCTACTATCTGTTTCGCCTTTTATTATAAGCAATAGCCAATCGCCGTATTAATATTGTAACTTAAAGGAGCAAAGATAATTAAACTTTATCTTCACATTTCTACACCGAAAGCATCCCATTTGGATGTTAATGAAATGCAAAAAATTAAAACTTATGACATACGAACAGTCTGAAACAAAAAACGCTAAGAAATATTAGAGTTTCTCCTTGAACAATGGAAGCCATAAAATTCTATGGAATAATTGGACGCGTTTGTTTATTTGAGTCTCATAACTTTTTGCCACTCCATTACCGTAATACTGTAATAAATAGATATTATATAGTAGCATTTACGCCTTTACATTTTTTGCTACAACCAGCTACTGTTATTGATTTAACAAAATATTACCGACTGCTGTGACGAGTCACGCCATATATAGCCACGCCAGTCTATAGTTGTTGTTAGATGTAATCACTGTTTAAATTTTAGAGAGAATCGACAAAGAAACTGAAGCAAAAGCTCCCAAAGAATATTTGTCCCGAAGTACCTACATAGTTAATCCTTAACGGTTCTTAATTGTGTGTGTGGTTCGCAAAACCACATCCACGTACGCCTACAAGACGTTGACCCGGGCCTTATCCACTATGACATTAAATTCGAGTAACGCGGCGAGCATAATATGATTTTTCAAATCCACGTACAATGACGCACATTCCACGATTGGCGCGTCACACGTAGTGTATATTATAAACTTTTGGTGTCGTGGCGTGTTTCGAAACCACGTTATTATTATTGATAATCCGATATCACTCTCACTTTTTACAGAAATACCACATGTATTGTGATATTCGCTTCAAAGATTTTTCAAGCAAAAAAACTGGTAGCAACAAATTGACTTGACGGACTCGGAAACATAACAAGTTGATTATCCTAAGTACTTATAGGATGTGATGTGAGGAGCACTGTCAGATAATATGATTAATTATGTTAAGCTCCTTAGAAGAACACTACGCTGTTTCAAGAATTTCGCGGTACATTTTTTAATTTTAATTTTTTTTATCTGTGGTCCGTAAAAATTGTGTACGGTGACTGCGCCGAAATAGTTTTAACAAAAAGATAAATGCTGGAAGTTTTTATCTTAATTATTAGAAGAAATACGGTATCGCATAGTCCATTAATGTAGTTATACGGTATGAGGTTTTTTTATAAAGTAAACCGAAAACAGTAGAAAGGCATTTCCAGTTTCTGTCCCTAGCTATATTCAGAATGTTGATTTTATTAAATGAATTTGTATTGGAGCTCAACTTGTTGGTAGTTGTTTAATTAAAAGGAATGGTAAGAAAGTGTATCCGTCTAGCGATGGCATTAGGCTTTTCCCTATCAACATGTATTTTTTGTACGGATAAAGAACTATATTAGAACATGATTACGAATTTTCAGGAAATACAATTTTCACTACAAGAAATGAGTTATTAAACATAATAATAACACTTACTAGATATATATTCTTGAAACTTATCACTTTATTTTATGTACGTAATAATTACGCTAGCTTTGTTTACGATATCTTATTTTGATAGCTTGTATTCAAACACGCACGCACATGAAAAAGACAAAATAACATTGAAAAACATCATTTTCAAATAATTTTTCACGCGTACAGTTATGTGGATATATTATATTTATGGAAATTTCATGCAACAGCGGATGTTTTCATAAAATCCTGAATCGCTAACAAGGTATGTACATTTACGCCGATTAGCAACAATGAAACCATTCTTTAAGCAGAGTTTATTGACCTGATGGTTCTTTCCTTAAGAGAGGGTACATATCTCCAATCGTAAGATTTCATTTTCAACTGACTTAAAAAAAGGATTTTTTTTTAATATTTGTTAATTCATAACTGTCCACTGGGTGAACTATTTTTGATGATTCTTTTTTTATGTAAACGCTGGTGATTCCCGCGTGTCGACAATTAACAAATGGCATCTATGAAATAACCATTATAAGTCTTAAATTTGCTAATTTGCATTAAGTATTTTGATGTCGGTGAATTTCGTAACACGAGTTATAATTATTAGAGTAGTATTAGGAAATATTTATTTATTTATTTACTTGTTACAAAATCCACAGCATAATACATATAGTATTTAACCTTAAAAAGCATGCATACCTTTCAATAAAACATGGCAAATAAAGAAAGGGTATACTTATAAGAAGCCCTGTTGAAAACATCAATATTCGATAGAATCATTACCGACCAATTAGTGCCAATCAAAGAAGACTATTTTCTTATTTCAAAAACAAACATCTTGTAAAGAATGTCAATACTTCATAAGATCTTTGTTATCAAACAATCAGTACAATATTTTATCAGCAATCAGCGCCCGTTCGACTTCCGATGTTGATACGCGCGAGTCATCGACCCAGTACACGTGCTCGGCGGTGTGCCCACCAGCTGACGGACTTACGAAAGATACTAAGTGTCGTTCAACTTGCTAGGGCTGGTAGACTCGGAGGATAACGCGAATACTAAAACCTGTAAAATCATAGTAGTATGATAAGCTTAGTTAGGTATAAAGTTGTGGTCTATTGAATACCCATGCTAAATTAGCTTTTGTTTGATATATAAGCCTTTAGCCCACAGGAACAGGGAACAAGGAAACGTCTAGACAGTTCATAAACTTAAAATAGCTAGACAGCAGACAATGTAGCATTCCTTATTGTGGGCGTTGCCCTTTAAGCGCATGAGGCCCAGACGAAATCCTGCAAGTGTGCGGAGCCACGCTAGTCGCTAAGCCCTTTGATATCGGGTGGCGCGTAACCCCTTACTTATCGCTCTCAATTTACGTGGAACACGGCATTAACATTGTTGCAAATCGGACGTTGGTTTTGCTTACTTTGTGGATGTAATCGCTTTAGTGACGTCACTGATGTCATGTGCGTTCAGCTTGTGTATGTTTGTCATCATAAGTTTTGTCTTGTCAAATTGTATTGTATTCTACGGGCTTTTTCTTGATTATACTGATGTACCTGTTCCGCTAGAGAACGTATCCTATCGTCTAGAGTATGTGTAGATTTGTTTATAAACGGGAGTACACATTATCGAGGGTTCAAGCAAATGATAATTCTTTATTTGCGAAATGATTATAATACAAATGACCGCTGCATTTTATTAAGGAGAAAGTTTACGTAAAATGCATATTTTAGATAAGTTATTTGCGTTTTACATTATTATGTATTCGTCAATACAAGGCGAAGGTCTACACCGAAGGCCCGAGTGAAAATTCGCAAACGATATTATATCATCACCTCCTTCACCTTTTAAATAAGAGTGGTTTAGGCCTCACTTACTATGACACTTTCACATTAAAATAGCACGCAATTTTGGCGATTGAAATACCATAATAATAATAAATAATTTAATCAGCCTACGTAGTTTTTTCAACATCGTAAAGTGTACTCGAATGTGGTACGAGTACCACGCAGGGTTTTCTTGGAAAAAGAGCCTTTTTGAGAGCGAATTTTGTTGAGAACAAATGTCATATCACAATCTTCAGCCCAAGCATTGATGGTAGATCTTTTACACGGTTGTGAAAGCTGTAGCCTGGATATAATATAAGTAATGTTTTTTGTAAAAGCCGCCTAGCACCCTAGTTCCCAGCAGAGGAGGAAAATTGATTCAAGATAATACAATTATCAATCAATAATAGGTATACAAATTATTGTCGAAACTCGTATAAAATAACAACATTACGTTGCTCTAGCTGATTAATTAGTTAATTACCGCGATACTGGTTGGCACCTTCACCCTTCAAATCAAAAGGTCGCGGGTCCAAGCCCTCGATGCGCTTAAGTACTCACACATGTTTTCGTTTACAATTGATGTCAAGTCATAATAGATTTATTGTTTATTTTAGCCGTTTTATTGGTGTCATCCAATAAGCGAAACATAACATCTTTTAGGTCTCTAACTCTGTTTGATATTTATAATTGGCCACCTGATATCAAGCGGTCATTGCGACCCATGGACACCCACGTTCCACTTTTCGACGGTTTGAAATGAACGTATCATAATAATATAATATTTATTGTACTGGATGCTTAATTTTATCGCTAGACATGACGCGTTAACTGTTAACCTATGCCGTAATGGCCGTATCAACGCAAAAATTATATTTTTGTTTTATTGGCCAGTTCGATTGTACGAGGAAAATTGACACCCTTTGACATTTTCATTTGGAACCAGGATTCAATCGGAGTTAAGAAAGCACTCTGAGTAGGTACTGTGACACACATTTAAAATATGTATACAGTAAAAAATTTAATTATATAATAATTTATGAAGTCTGGCGATTATTGTAACAACTGAAAATACGTAACTTCATTTAATGGAATTTACCTAAACGATTTTTAGTGATACGCCCTCGGAGCGCTGTTCAAAATCCCATACAAAATTTAACTGTTAACACTACTTGATGATGGATTTGTAAAATGTTCGTGATAGGGCTACAGTATAGGTACATGAATTAAAGTGTCGATGATGATTTCCCAGGGGTCCAGCGGTAGTGGTGAGTGAGCGGCGCGGCGGCGCAGTGCCGCGGTGGGGCATGGAGGACGAGGTGACGTTCCTGTTCCAGCTGGGCGTGCTGCGCGACGTGGCCTCCGCGCCCGCGCACCGCCTCACGCTCGCGCACCTCAAGGAGCTGGCCGTCAAGTTTGTACACGAGAAGGTGCGTAACAACACTACACTACACACTATCACAACCTATCTCTCTTTAAGTACACACACATTCCTGTTTGTTTCGTATGTGGGTCAATTCCCTTGGCTATTATTTGCGTATATGGCATATTCGGCAAACAATCGCCATAGTGTGGTTAGTATACGTACATGACAAAGTACCTATTGGCCTTATTTGACAAGAGGCCACTACCAAGCACGCGTTACCGCGCACTGCTATATGTTTGAGTACTTATTAGTTATTTGGTTGCCATGTGTGGATGCCGACTTTGTCATAGTTGCTTAGACGAATACACCATCGTCTAATGTAAGAATTACAGTTAGAAACTTGATGACTTATATTAGTTACTTGACAATTCCAAATAAGGGTGCATAATGTACGTTCCCAGATCCCGGACAACGGCCTGAACCGGCTGTCGGAGCGGATCCTGCTGTTCAAGCACGACTACTGCTCGCCGAACGTGCTGCAGCTCATCAACGCCGCCACCGACGTCACCGACGAGACGCTCGTAGAGATCGTGCTCACCGCCAACCGTGAGTTGTTCACTACCGAAGCAATTCGTCCATTTATGTAGTCTATAGGCATACAAGTTTTGGCACAGGCTTGGGAAATTATACGCTGTGTAATTTAAACTACTCTTTACTTTACTACTTTAATTCTTTATTTTTTATTAATTAAAACGGCAAAAACACTAAATATAGTTTACTATTAGTATACTTAACGCACCTAGGTGAACTAACCCAGGTGAATTGAGTAAACTACATTTATTTACATTAGTTCGTTATAATTTATTTTACTAATACTTTTCGCTCACAATACTTCAAACATTCTGACAAAAATGTCTTCCATTCGAAGCAAAGTTTCGTTGGCTCAATTGATTAGATAAATATAATTGCACAATTTATTGACTTTTATCAGAATCCTAGTAAGATATCAACATTATTTTGCTATTTTTCGTACTTCCTTAAGTCAATAATTATTTTTACAAAACTAAAAAACCGACTTCACTTGTGTAATTAATAGTTTTTAGTTTTAAGCCAATATTGTTATCGAAAGGAATATAACCATTGTTAGGAGGTATGTAGAAATATTTGTCAATGTATGAACATTAAACTGTTGCCTAGTTTTGTTGTTATCGCTAAATATAACAATTTTTGATGAAAAATGTGTTACACGTTCATACATAGTTGGGTTTTGGTACAAAAGTGTGTGTTCACTGTTAAACAGCGTTGCTATGCGAGGGCGGCGCAGAGGCGGTGCCGGCGCCGCGGCCGCACGCGCTGGCGGTGCACTCGTACAAGGCGCCCACCTTCTGCGACTTCTGCGGAGAGATGCTTTTCGGCCTCGTGCGCCAGGGGCTCAAGTGTGAAGGTAACTTCATTATTTTGGAATTAAAATTTCTATGCATAAAACGCGAAGCTGGCTGCGCCCCGCTGCCAGTGTGGATCACGAACGATCTCACTAAAATGTCGTTCGTCTTGGTTTGCATTCGTGTGTATGTGAGTGCTGAATTTATTTGTATACCAAGCACCGTGCGTTCTACCCTCCTCGTATATCCCACACCGTGAGCGCATCTGTGCGTTTAATGAAATACGAAAAGGCTCAAGCACGCGTCTGTGGCACGGCAGGTTGCGGGCTAAACTACCACAAGCGGTGCGCGGTGAAGGTGCCGTCCAACTGCGAGTCGCCGGCGGGCGCGGGCGCGGGGGGCGGCGCGGGCGCCGCGGGCGGCGCGGCCG
>DWQK01001267.1:0-16183 GCA_018231225.1 Noctuana stator
GTTGATCCAACTTGAAAGATAGGATAGCTTACATCTCAATTTATAGTCGCAATATTATTTTATTGCAAATCATATCCCATAGCCACGATTATTTAGTAAGTGTTCAATAGATGGCGCTGTGTTACAAGTACAGACAATTTAATAACATAACCACCACGTGTTGCTGAGGTTAAAGTATACGATAAATTTAGGAAATATATGCAGTGCAGCCTTACATCAAGACATACATCGAACCATGAAGCTAATAAGTGAACACAACATTTACTGGTTCTAAGGCGGTACGAAGTTCGCCGGGTCAACTAGTTTACTTATATTTCATATTATTATTTATTCGAGGCAACTATATTTAGTTCTCATGAGTAGTGTGGCTGTTTGGAATCAAAGAACTGAGGTTATGTTGTTCCTAAATATTTATTTATTTAAATCATCTCAAATTGCAACTACATTTTAGATAGAAAAGGCGACTCTCGTAGCGGAGGAAGCGATATCGAACATCCGAACGGTGCGAGCATTCGCCGGCGAAGAGAACGAAGCGCGAATGTTCGCGGACGAGACTAACACAGCCGCCAATCTCAGTATGGAGCTAGGCTTGGGGGTCGGCTTGTTCCAGGCTGGGACCAACTTGTTCTTGAACGGGTGAGTGTTGTACCTTTTTAGTCAATTTAATTTTTAGTTTATATTTTACTAGCTTTGCCACGCGGTTTTACCCGCGTTAAGAATAGTAACGTAATGCTTGCTATCAAGCTACAGTCACGAGGAAGGTTATAGGCTATCAAGCATTACGTTACAATTCTTAACGCGGGTGAAACCGTGTGGCACAGCTTGTCTACTATGTTTTTGATTTTTATTGACGCGATTCTTAATTCCACGCGGACGAAGTCGCGGGGATAAGCTGGTCTTTCATAATGCAAATAAACCATATAGAAAGTGTAACAGTCATATAGCTAATTCATTTCAGGATGGTCCTAGCAACGATGTTCCTCGGAGGCCACCTAATGTCCACTGGCCAGATGTCAGCTGGTGACGTCATGGCTTTCCTTGTCAACGCACAAACTGTACAGAGATCCGTTGCGCAACTGTCACTGCTGTTCGGATCGGTGGTGAAGGGCGTAAGCGCTGGTGGACGTGTTTTCGAGGTGAAACTTATTGCATTACCGTTAAGGTTTATTTCTGTTTGATTTTTTAAGTTGATGTTTTGATTTGTTTTAACTTTTAACATCACTTAAGATACTAATTTAATACGTAAAGAGAAAACTTTGCACCCCCTTTTAAGCTTTTTTTTTATTGAAGCCTTTATTGTAAATTTACAATTCAATTAAATTATCTGAAATGGTTGCACAGTATTCGTTAATAGATGGCGTTACAGGTCATTGAATTTATTTGAATCGATCGCATTTTGACCCATAAATAGGCGTCCTTTAGTTTATTTAATTCTTTCAATGTCTACCTAATTAGTTTTCTGAAAACTCTGTTTTTCTCTTACAGTATATAAACATGCGACCAAAAATGGACACATCTGGCACAAAAATAATTAAGTACCACGAATTCCACGGGGATATCGAGTTCAAAAATGTAACATTCGCCTATCCCACACGGCCGGAAGCTGTAAGTAATTTTTTTATAATATTTTTAATCAATATTAGAGTGGTGTTGAGTTTTGACACCATTCTTATTTTCAAAAAAATATATATTTTTGTAGATTGGCAACACTGCCAGTGTTCTGGGCACTTTGCCACAAACAGTATTTGCGATGGTTTATTTTTAACTGTCCTTTTACCTAGGTACTTGTATATAACATAATACATGTCAATTTTATCCTTTTTGCTTAATAAATATAAGTAGTGTTACATATTGAAGTCTGCCTGAATTTTACGAGTATTATTGAACATGTTAAAAATTTGTAACTGATTTAGGTAAATATTTCAATTTCAGATAGTTTTGAATAATTTCAACCTGAAAATTCCAGCTGGTAAAACTGTAGCCATTGTTGGCACATCTGGCAACGGAAAGTCTACTATAGCTGCGTTATTGGAGAGGTAATGTAATTGCGAAACCAATCATTTGCCCCGCTAGCACACCTCCGCCGCGGAACCGTACTGGCGGAACTGCTAAACGATCTGAACACGTTTTCCTTAACTTTGTATGGCACGCGGAACGCGGTAGTACTTGCTCTAACACCAAGATTTAGCTATGGCGCTGTCTATGACGCGCTGATCCGCCGATCTGACAGCAGCCATACCTCTGTCGCGGAACACCAGCTCATACTGCACGCTAATTTTGCGGAACGCGGTGAATTTAAGTGAAAATAAATAGGGAACTAATCCGTACCACGTGACCCATTTTTTGACCACGTGACCCAAATGCAAATGAAGATGAATGCTTTGACCTAAGGACAAACAAAGCATTTTACGAATATATATGTATCTATATAGTAATATAAAGCTGATGAGTTTGTTTGTTTGTTTGAACGCGCTAATCTCAGGAACTACTGGACTGATTTGAAAGATTATTTTTGTATATGATAGCTACATTCATGAGGAAGGTTATAGGCTATCAAGCATTACGTTACTATTCTTAACGCGGGTGAAAACGCGTGGCACAGCTAGTATAATATCGGAAATAAGACTGTGTGCTATCACCGAATTTTGAGGTTAGTTTAACTCGCGTTGCTTACAGATTCTACGACGTGAACGATGGGTCAGTGGTGATAGATGGTGTGGATGTTCGTGAGATGGACTGCAAGTGGCTTCGAGGACGAGCGCTGGGCCTCATCAGCCAGGAGCCAGTGCTGTTCGCGTCTAGCGTCAGGGAGAACATCCGATACGGGAAACCGGAGGCTGATGATGACGAGGTACAACTACTGTCTCATCATTAAATGATTTTTGAGTGTTATGTACTTATTTCTATGTAAATAATGGCCTTCTCCGGTTGTGGGGAGAGACGTGTGTCCAGCAGTGGGACATAAAAATGAAAGAAGGCATAATATATACATTGACACCCAGACCGAGAACCAAAATCATTAACTCTATCATGTAAATTTTTGCCCCGCTGGAGATCGAACCCCGGACACTTCGAATGGACATGTAGAGTAGACAGTAGAGAAAGATGATTGGTAGAGACAGTAGACTTTAGTAGTATCACGCACGCACGCACGCACGCACGCACGCACGCACGCACGCACGCACGCACGCACGCACGCACACGCGCGCGTACACACACACACACATACACGCACACAAACACATACACACATACATACATACACAGGCACATACAAACAAACTAGTTCGTTTCCAGGTATATCGAGCAGCGATGACAGCGAACGCCCACGAGTTCATTCTGGGCTTCCCAGACGGATACGACACCATGGTTGGTGAAAGAGGCATGTCTCTGAGCGGCGGCCAGAAGCAGAGGATAGCCATCGCTCGCGCTGTACTCAAGAACCCGCCCATCATTATATTGGACGAGGCCACAAGGTATGTTGCATCATGCTGGTTTTATCGTCAATCAGTAGAAGTTCGAATATGCAGGCTGCCTTCACTACATAGTATGAAGCAAGGTCTCGTGTACGGTGAAATGTTCTCTCAAGATTTCCTTCTCAGTTTCAAATTGAGAACGAAAACCCTTTATAGGAAATGTTTTATATTGTTACTACACGATATCTGTTTCTAATTTATTATGTTTAAAACAACTCGTATATGAAACAAATATGTCGTAATTGCTTTATGCATGTAATGGAACGCACAAATGGCCTAAAAAACATGTAGCCAATTAGGCTGGATGAGTCATAATTTGGGCAATTTAAGGCTACTTTTGATTTGGACCGGAATTCATTTGGCAACACTGGGTACACTAATAATTATAAAACTACTAGCTGTGTCACGCGGTTTCACCCGCTTTTAGAATTGTGACGTAACGCTTTATAGCCTATAACCTTCCTCATTAATGTAGCTATCAGAACAAAAAGAATTTTTCAAATCCGACTTGTAGTTCCAGAGCTTAGTGCGTTCAAACAAACAAACAAATAAACAAACAAACAAACAAACAAATTTTTCAGCTTTATATTTTAGTATAGATTAGGTACTGACGTAGTGCTGAGCTCGGGTTCCTCTCTTATATGAGAGAGCCACAGCCCACCACGCTGGTCAAATGTGGAATGTTAGACTTCACATGACCTTTGATAACATTCTGGATACAAGTTTATTTATTCACGATGTATTTCTTTACTGTTGAGGGCTCTCTGAATAAACGGAACATGTACCTAATCTTTGTTTATTAAAATGTTTATTATCACAAAACCTAGTTACCTTAGACGTAATAACAAATAGTGCGTATAGGAATACAGAATCATTATGCCTCCGACGTTCATAACCACAATCTCGGCTTATATCATACAAAGAAGGATATTTCCTTGCGGCTTACGGTGGATATATCCGCTTATCTATCTTGTTACATCTATTAACCCACAAATATCTTTAGATGGTTATAACCAATGTCCGCGGAAATTGTCTTTTGCCGTGCCTTTTTTGCTTCATTTCACATTGGTATATTCTGTATAGGTATAATAATAAGTATAGGTTATATGATCATCTAGGGTAGCGGCAAACCAGTTTGGGCACACATTTACTTTTTGATGTGTGACGAAAATATAATACAAGCAGTTATATACATATAATATAAGCAGTTGCTATGTAGTGCGACACAAGTAAAGTTAAAATAGCTAAATTTGTCTTTTCTACAATCACCTCTCCAATTTTAGGTATAAGAAATAAGCAGAAACTGTGTACAATATTAATTCTTTTATAGTTTATGGTACTTAAGAATGATTAAATAAATAAAGTTATTATTAATTGCGCTTAGCACCACATGCGCTCAGTTGGTATTACAAACGATACGCGCATTTAAAGTAGATAATACAGAAAAATATGTACAAAAGTAATAACATTTTGTTCAGTTGAAATTCGAACTAATTTTATGTCCGAAGTTATTAAACGTATTTATTTTTCTTTGACAATTTATAAAGAAGTAGGCATTGTAGGTATATCAGAAGGCCAGATAAACTTGGTTTTAATAGGCAGATAGGATCAGAAACGTATTGGATGAAGCGTAAAATATTTATTAGTCCATCTCAACTTCCGATATGGTTATGGCCAATAAAACCACATTGAACGATCTCTTAAACCATATCGCTTATTGACGTCAGCCATTGGTCCATTTTCTATGTTTATTTATATTGTAAATGCTTATTTCAATGTTGTTTTTACCAGTGAGGCTAAGCACGTACTGGAGTTGGGTTTTTTAAATTCATATAGGCACTATATAATGACGTAACAAATGTTTAATGCACTGGACATTAGATCTGAGAAAGTATAATAAATAAATAACACTCACACTCACAGTAGGATTCCCTATGTCATGGGTGCCACTAGCTTTCAAAGGAAAAAATAATCATCAAAATCTATTCACCTAGTCGAAAGCTATAAGGTAACAAACATTAAAAAAATACAGTCGATTTGAGAACCTTCTTCATTTCTGAAGGCGGTTGAAAAATGACGGAATTATACTTATTTTTTATTCATAAACGCGGCCGGTGCTCGGCATCACTACCGGCCATTTCAATAAAAACATACCTTACCCTTTATTTATATGTCCGCTTTGACACACACGATAGGGTTAATTAGACCCTTGCATATATTATATTCAAAACATGACCTAGTTTATTTTATTAATGAACGTTACCAATGATGGCAATGACATGACAATACACTGCGGTGTATAGTTAATTGGTTCAATATAATTAAAATATTGTTAAAGACTAAAAATTATACTAGTTTACCTGTATTGCTAGCATATTAACCTAATTTACCATTCGAAAATTAAAAATAATTACTCCTGCAGTTTTCTTGTTTTGAAGTTTTGCTATTATATTTCTTTAGGCACTTTTGGGAAAATAAATGAGACCGTATTTTTCTTGCTAATGACGTGTGATGAAAATGTAACTCATAATTTTATATGTAGTATTGTTTGTTTGATATTATTGTAAATAGTGATTCAAATTCATACTCAAAATTTTTTATTCACCATAAGGTAGGTACATGTATATACTAGATGAACGTCAAATAACTCGGTACATCGGCTTTAGGCGCCCTTTTGACTAAGGTAGGCAAAGAAAAAAAAGCCGGCGGAAAAAGCATCTCGGCACTCCTTTAAAATCAAGTATAACCTGTAGTTATCAACAAATGATGCAGTATAGCTTAAGCCTGATTGTGATTGTATATTGAATATTATATTTTGAAACGTGTTAAATATCTTTGCGTGTCTGTTTACTTGGACATAATAATCATATTATCAAAGAGGGTAATGAAAACATTGTTTTTAGACTTAGTACCAGTTTTAACTAGTACTTACAAAATGAATCAAGATTATTAAAGTGTTGGTTACCTGAAAAAAGACCGACCTCACGAAAACAGCTCCTAAATTATTCATATTCTGTTTGGTGCCGAATCATCTCGCTCGTATGATCCTCCACCTTCGCTTTGTGGCGCTAAAGGCGTGGGTTACATTACAAGTACCTTACAATTTTTCATGTTACATGCCTGTACTTAGGTTTACATAATATATTTATGCTTAGATTGTGTGCATTTACGAACAAAATTGGAAGGTTTGCAGATGTAAGTGATCGCCTATAATTTTGGTATTAGTGCTTATAAATTTCTTACAAAACCGAATTTGTACATATCCGAATAGGTACATTATATATCTGCATAAATGCATTATTTTTTTTAAATGATTCTAACAAACATAAGTTAAATAATCTACACAATGATCATAAGCAGCTTAAAGTCGGGAATTCAAGCTTTTTGCATCATAATTAATCCATTTTCGCGTACTGCGCAGTGCCTTCAGGCAACTACAGTCAACGCGAGATACATTCGAAGTTCCTTCACTCATGTATTATGTATTATGCTCGAGGCGATAAACGTACTTGTAAGGTATTCTCTATGACTGGCATATCATATTGTAAGTTTGGTTGGAAGGTGAAGTTGTTATGATAATAGTACCTACTCATATTATCTACCTATGTATTTATTATTGATAATAGGTATACCTACAATGCAAGCAATGAAAAAAATGAAATGAAAAATGAAAATGAAAAATATTTATTTGCATAAATATGGGTTTACAATTTAAATACACACTATGCATACAATAATAACAGTAATAACAAGCGGTATAATATTGGACTCCCGTACCCATTGTAAGATTAAACTTGTGTTATGGGTAATAAAGGCAATATACCTATATACTAATTTAAATACTTTTGTTAAATAAGAAAACCCGAACTAGGGAATTATGTAAACACTAACACTAACACTAACTAAAAAAGAACCCGTATTCATCTTAAGACCCTCAAGTATCTCTATATGAAATTTCATCACAATCGGTTCAGCGGTTTGGCCGTTATGACGTCACAGACAGACAGATTTTCGCATTCATAATATCAGTATGAATATAAAAACAAACAAGTTTATTTAAACCATTATTTTGTTTGTTTTAAAATAAAAAATTATGAATATGAATTCAAGGAAAAAATATCATAAAACGGAAAGCAAACAAGCATTGATGTAAATCAGGAGCCGCTGGCAAATGGCGGATTTTACATACGCGCACCAAAACAAACATATGTTTCCGAATGAATGGTAATGAGGCTTTTTGTCGAGGAATTAGGGCTTTGTTTCAGTCCCAGCGACGAGTGAGAAACTGAGCTAGAACTAAAAAGAACTTTGGAATAAGTATCTTAGCAAAATGTGTGGTTCAAAGAACAAAGTATTTAAAATGTGTGGATATCGATATACCTAAGTTGTTTAAGTTACGAACTAACCGTAACGCTATACATTAGACGTTTGGACAAATAAACGATGTGATTTTGTGTTAGTAATTCATAAAAAAATCGACCAAGTGCGAGTTGGACTCGCGTAGGGTACCATTATCTGTAAAAACTGCAAAAAAATTACGTCTGTTCTATGGGCGTCCCCGTAAATATTTATTTTATTCTATTTTTAAGTATTTTTTACTTTAAAAATGTATTATCTGTGAAACTTCCTTGTTGTCTATTTCCGTTCATACAATGACATCCTGGTGACAGAACAGTGAGACAGACGGACGGACAGCGGAGTTTTAGTAGTAGGGTCCCGTTTAACACTTTGGTTACGGAACCCTAAATAAAACATACAAGTGTAAACCTAAACTAAATTAATATTTATAACATTTCTTATTAATCTAACCTAAATTTCTGTGCCGCAACCAAACCCAAAAAGCAAGTACCTAATTTAAAATACAGTTAAAAAGCATTATCAGCTCAACGTCTGCAGTAGAACAAAGCCTTTACACTTGAAAGAGGAAAAAAGATATAAAAAACACGTGTAACAAAAGTATAAAATCAATGGTAATGCGACCTCTATGTCACAGAATAAAAAGATTACAGAGGGTCCCATATAATTTAACTGTGCCGTTATTTTTATTTACATTGCGAATTGAATTTATTAAATCAGTAATCCAGAAGTCCGCGGGGAAGTTTTAATTAAGAGCAAAATGAAAAACGAGGCCTTGTGTCGTGTTTTATGGAAAAATCGTATGAACGGATGTAATTGGATTATGTCGAATCGTATATACTGGTATTAAATAAGCTTTTAATTCGTTCCAATTCTGTAATCTGTCTATACAAATGCTTTGTTTTGAATGACTGACTGACGGATCAACGCAGAGCCTAAACCGTTAATTGTAGACACCTGAAACTTGGAGGGTGTGTTCTTTGTATGACGTAGACATCCGTTAAGAAAGGTTTTTCCGAAATTCGACCCTTAAAGAGATGAAAAACAGGGGTAACGTTTGTATGGGACAGCGTAATTACTTGGTCCAATTAATTATAAAATCCATGCAGACGAAGTCGCGGACATGAGCTAGTCTAGTGCCTAAATATATAAATGGTTTTTCCTGAACGACTGTCAGGATCAACGCACAGCCTTAACCACTGGTCGTAGTGACCTGAGACTTGGAGGGTGTGTTCTTTGTATGACGTAGGCATCCGATAAGAAAGGATTTTTGAGTTTCACGCCAGAGCCTTGTCTATTGCCTAGAATAGAAATTTTATATCTACATTATGTCTACGTTTGATCTTCGTTTCTTTCTTATTATACCTAATAATTAATTATACCTAAATAAATAAAATTGATAATAAATAAAAAATGGCGAGTTCTCGTATAGGAAGCCAAGACTCACTTCGGGTCGCTGAGACATCGGAGTAAGTAAGTAAATAAGTAAATAAATAAAAAATAATCATAAAGCCAGAACTGCCAAGCAGAGAATTAATAACGTTTTTACAGCTTATCGGTATCTATCCAGAAACAATTAAAAAAGTTCGTCAAAACAAACGCGTCGCTGCCAAATCGTTTCCGAAAATCCACTGTAACTTTTCCGTATCGAACGGAAACGGACGAACCCAATCGAACAAACCTAGTTAGTAGTTTTTGATTGGGGGCTTAATTACTCTCGCAACGTATTCCGTACTTTGATACATGAGGCTGTAGGTATTAAATTATCGTAGGCAACGTACAACGAATTGAAAAGTAGGTACGAAAATATTTATTATTATAAGTTAATTCCTGTACCTTTTTAACACGCCGTGACGCAAACAGGGCGTTTACTACGAACTCTTAATGCCATTCTGTTAAGTCAGCCAGCGTAGACAACGTGACTGACGTTACGTGACACCTAAATTGACCAATGAGATGCAGGAGTTCTACGAATGGGTATATTGACCCGATAACTGTCTAGTTTCATATTATTATAGTTCATAATGATCGCGGTTCTTGTGTTGACCAGCTACGGTACGAACTAGCAAATTTTAATAAATGTTATGCTACGGGGCGTAGCAGATTCGTAGCTCTTTCGTAGTATGTATTCTATAATCTCCTATCGACATCCTAGGTCGGCTGATGATTTGATAAAACGGTTACATAGTAATATTAATATACTTACATTAATATTAATGAAGATGTATGGGAGAGAAACAAAATGCGTAGCACTAGGTTAGAAAGTCGTGTGATGATTAAAATTTCTGCTTTTATACAGACACGTTATACAACATGCTCATATACAAACGTTAATGTTATAATTTCATGTCAACTCGTTGTGTTTCTGTTAAATATTCAGTCACTTATCACATTTTGAATACAAATACCTGAAAGTCCGTTGAGCCAGATATAAAAACATTGATGTTTTTTTAGATTTTCATTACTTCGTGGAACATGCGAGAGTACGTGCAATATACCACGGAGATGTAACATCAAACAATAACAGGGAAACGTGACGAGAATACATTGTATATTATCATAAAGAAAGGCTTACCTTTGATTTCGTATATTATTTTGCTGATAAATTTAGATACAATATAAAAATATATAAAACAAATATTATTTAAAAAGGCATTTTATGACATTAATGATTATTTGAGTGATCTTTCCTTAGCTTGGGATTTGAGCTAAATCTGCCAGGCTATTTCTACATCGACTGTAAATTTTTTTAACTTAAACGATTGTAAGCAGTTCGCGGTGGAGTGATAGTGGCGCTCATGCTTAACTGTCATTTGTTAATAACCTGTAATTTATATTTGATTTTAAAGAAGTGCCCAGAGTTTTTTTCCGCCGGCTTTTTTCTCCCGGCCTACCTTAGCCAAAAAGGCGTCTTTTGGCTTAGCTGTGTAACGCGGTTTCACCCGCTTTAAGAATTGTGACGTAACGCTTAATAGCCTATAACCGTCCTCATTAATGTAGCTATCAGACACAAAAAGAATTTTTCAAACCAAGTGCGTTTAAACAAACAAACAAACAAACTCTTCAGCTTTATATATTAGTAAAGATAAGGTTTCATTAACAAATTATACCTACATTTATTATTTTAAATTAAAATTTCAAATATTTTCAGTGTCTCTATCAAATCGTATTTTTTTAAATACTCTTTCTAATATTGACTTTTACAAACGTACTTACGAGACAGTCCAAAAATATATTACGTAACTTCTAAATAGATACATAGTAAGATAATTACGTTGCGTAGTGTTTTGTGTCTGGCTCACAGGGTGTAAAAGCATCCCTCTTCGCCCTTTGTCTCGAGCCCCATCGAGGGATGATTCATAGTGCCTTATTTGTTGAAGTCAGGCCCTTTGAAGTGTGTATAAACAACACTGCTATGCACATAACAATACGTATACTTAAGAGAACTAGCTAGCCACATAATACTTGAATAGAGAAATAAAATTAGGAAGAAAATAGGAGCAGCGTGGTGGTGTATGCTCCAGGGCTTCTTTATAAAAAAGGGTTGCAGACAAAATTCGATTTGGAATATCGCTTTTATATTATTCTTAAAGAAATACCGTACAACGAGCGTGTAATAAAAATATTGTTACTACGACACTTATAAAAATGATTAAGTTTGTTTGTTTGTTCGTAACTCAATAACGCATCAAATGGCATTGACACGAGTTTTATTTCCACACGGTACACCTATTTTTATGGCGCAACCATAGAACAAAATCTCCCGAACGACCTCTCCATACGAGTAATCATTTTCTTTATGTAAATAGGATCATTTCATCTGCATACAGTGATACTTTCGCTTTAAAAGATTCCGCGCTGATCTTTATTTCCTTTTTCATGCTTTTTTCTTTCTCGTTTGGGAATAGAAACCTAATGGGTTTTATTGTTTTTGTATTGTAATAATGTATCTATACAATGTGCCATAAAGTACTTCATGCATTTTCTAGCCTCAGGGCAAACCGGCATACATCGCCAAGTTAATGAACCCGCCCGTATAAAATATATAGAAAGAGCAAATCTATAAAGCCTACAACAGAACTATTCAGAGTAAAGGACGGTTCACGTAAATTATATTAGTGTTATCTTAACATAATGTAAAAACATTAAAACTATTGTATTAAGTATGTGAATTGAAAGGCATCAAAAGACGCTGAAAGACAATCTCATTTTACTCTAATCCAGGGCAAAGCTAAGAAAAAATCGAAATAGTTTTATTTCGGCCTGTAATTACTCTGTAAATTCTTCGCGTCCAAAATCGTTATTTATTTGTTATGGGTTCAAGCATAGAATAATAACGCTTAGAACAGCAGTCGTCGTACGAAAGATGTAATCGTTTCAAATAAGCCTTTAAAGGCCAAGGCACTTCTTATAAAAAAGTTGCAAGTAAAACAAAAAAAAATTGCTCCATTTTATAAGCCAGTGAAGTAAAGTAGCACTTTTATTTAAAAAAATAACGTGTTTTGATGTAGTTATTTTTTTACAAACTTTTTATTAACTACTAGCTGTGCCACGCGGTTTCACCCGCGTTAAGAATTGTGACGTAACGCTTGATAGCCTATAACCTTTCTCATTAATGTAGCTATTAGACACAAAAAGAATTTTTCAAATCCAACTGGTATTTCCAGAGATTAGCGCGTTCAAACAAACAAACTCTTTAGCTTTATATATTAGTATTGATTTAATTATTGCATGCTTTTCTCCTTAGATTTTTCAGAGCTTGCATTTAAGCATTCTCTTTTACTACACAATACCCTATCTTTGAACACTTTAAATCCAAATGTCATTAAAAAGGATAGATTTATTCAATTGACCTTATGATCTTATATTTAAGACCGGAGTTGAGCCGACCGTAATTTAGTGTTTAGTAATAGGTATAGTGTGATCAAAAGTAAAGTCAATCGCGTCACGACATTAACTTTCAACTTGTTCCACATCATGCGGCGTACGCATGTCGTAATAGCATGTACGACCATCACTACCAACAAGTAGATCATCTATAATGATCACATAAGTATACGTAGGTACTTACTAACATCACAGGCATACGCATGAAGGGCGAGTGTGCGCGCCAATTGAGCGAAACCAATGAACATAATAATCTTTTGAGCTTTGTTTGTGTATGAAGCTTGATGAGATATATAGAATACCTACTAGTTGGTGCCCGCGACTTCGTCTGCAAAGGATTAGTATTTCGAGCAATTCACGCAATATCTTTTCAAATTGTAGCCTAAGAGTTGTTCTGATGTATAAGCTATGTTATTGTTAAGTTTCATTAATGGAGTTCCATTCAGTACTTTTTACGTGAAAGAGTAAAAGAATCCATCCATACTTACTTATAAACTTTCGCATTCATAATATTAGTAAAATAGTAGGTGTCGATAATGACCGAAAACTTAATAATAGTGATGTATGCATCCTTGTTGTAACTTGGTGTATAATCCCAACGTAAACGTACTATCATGTGAGTACTACTAAGTCGTTGTCAGTGCAGAGTGCCTCAGTTTGGCTCGCTTGACAAATTACTTCGATCTCATTGTCTACGATAATTCTAATGACTGAGGTCGTTGCCCCGATCATAGCCGAGATAGGAACGTCTGAAGGAGGAATAAGTACCAACTTACTAATATGAGTTAAAAAATACTGAAAACTACCTTTTTATTTTGTGCTCAAAATTTGATATAAAAAGTCATATTCTTTGCACATCAAAATTCTGTTTTACAACACCATTAGTAACACAAAAAGCTAAATAACCAATGAGGAATGTACATGTAACTCTATTCTAAATATATTTCTGACATCGCAAGTCCTGTGAAAGACATATATATAAGTGTTTACATTTGGGGCTCTGATCGTAGTGGTACTTAGGATGCTTGTTAGTCGTGGCCACAAATAGACAGTTTTTGAAGAGTTTACCAATCCTGGAATTGGACCTTTAGGGCACTGTGATCCTAGTGATTCTCCTTTCATGTACTGGGTAACTGCCATGGGGGTTTTAGAAGGAAAAATATACATACTTTCGACTCGAGTGCCTTTTGAAGATTTCTCCCCATCACATAGGTGTTCCAAATAAATGTATTCAACACTGCAAAGTGACTAACTCGTACGATAGTTTGCTTACTTTGATTTCTCTCCGACGAATCCATATGTCAACCAATTTCTCTTTACATAATAAAATAGAATGTAGAGCAAATACGGATAATGGTCTAACACCGTTATTTACAGACCTTGATACGCACTCAAGAGCTTTGCTTTCTAAGCTTTGAATTACGATGTTCTCTGCGACTTAGGGCAGTTTCGGATGAGGTATCTTTATAAGCCGGCAACATTTATAATAGCCAAAATGCAAGTATCTACAATGTCTTATAGATTTTATTATCATGTTCACCTGGTCTTGTTGTACGATAACTACCTACTATAATAGTTTTTATATTTTCTTTACAATCAGTATCTTCTGGCGTCCTAACCACTTTTAAAATATAATTTTTTGGCTGATGAAAATTTATTTGTCGTTTTTAAGTTTTATTTATTTACATTTAGAAGGTCCGAATTATCAGTAAGTTGTAGGTTAATTAATTATGTTGATTAGGATTGAAGAGTAATTTGAGATGATCAACGCTTGAAAAGTCTAGGAGCTAGGAAATCGAGATGTCCTCCGCTGCGAAGGCCTTTGCTTAAAGCAGAACTTGATGCAGTAAATTTTACTACAGTGAAAGGTTGCGAAGAGAGCTTATATGATATTCACTTAAATTTCATTTAGTATGTAGGTGTTTGAGAAGTAACTTAATATGTTAAAATGCAAAAGTGAAAAGTAGGGAAAATCACAGGGACGCTATTTGAGTTCGCTGTTTACATAGCGAAGACGTAGCTACACTAGACAAATCGCGCTATGAATGACGTATGCATTGCGTAGACTCGACACTAATCTTCTTCGTGGTTGTCCTGCGAAACAATCGGATTGCGGAATACCTATAGCTTGAACGGTACAGTTTCGAAAACTTCTGTCGAAACTTAACTGGCAATGGATAACGATTGAACAAAAGGAACACAGGTGTCGTTCAGTTGGTGGGATAACGCGCGTCACTTTCTCCAAACTAATGCGATTGCGTAGCCGCTTTGTTTCAGCTTGCCGGGAACAATTTATTGCCGGCCTAGATTCCTTGGATGCAATACGCTGAAATTTTCAGCATGCTTACGGCTAAAACTGACGTAACGTTGTCCAATTAATCAAATAAAAATTTAGATATTATAAATAATTTAAGACGAAACTGTATAAAAAACGCGTGTGCAATTTTTCACTTACGTTGCGATCTATGACGCGCTTACACACACAATGATTTATGATTCATTGACGTAGATTCGCGGGATTTAAGAGATTCTTCCAATAAAACATTGGAATATTTAAATTGTGTAACAAAATTATTCCTTTACACACATAGAAGCCCAAAATACCGTAAAATATCGAACGAGACATGAAACTAAATGGCACTAATCGCTAAGGGACAGCATTTTCGCACCACACTCCCGTAGGTACATCAGATTGAAATCTAGATAACGTATAGTCTTTGTAGTCTTGATAAAGTTTGACAGGGAAACAAGTTAGTCGTCGGTCCGCTGGACCATTTAGTCTTTGACTAATAAGTTCCGGGCTTATGCAACGATATTTATTTAATAAACATGGTAAACTATTACGCAACGCATGTGATTGCTAAGCGGTAACACACTTAGTGGGACAAAATTGTTAGAACTGTTTGTATCTTTGTATGCAATAAAACGTTTAGTGCGCTGGTATATGTGGTTCTAAAAGGTCCGCATAATTATGGGCCCGACCGAACACGAAAAACCCATTTGTATAAGTCTGCTGTTTATTTGTGTGTAATTCGTTTCATTCTGATCACATAATTGTATAGTTTACAACACTATTACTGAATTTCTTGTGAAGGCACTTCATATTTGAAATCTTTGAATAAGAGCATGAAATGTTTATTTGCATTTAATTTTGTTCACCTCATTCAATTTTTACTTTAATTCAACCCTCATGCAAATGACGTTTAGAACGATTGATGTAAAGAAAAAATCGCTTTAGGGGCTTAAAGACGAATGATTTTTCTAAATTTAGTGAGTCATTTATTATAAATGTTGAGCAAACAATACAGTTTAATTTATTTATTTAATATTTTGACAGTGCATACATCCATCCATCCATCAGCCTTTGGAGGTCCACTGCTGGACATAGGCCTCCTCTAAGTGGCGCCACTCCGCCCAGTCCTGTGCCCTGTGGATCCAGCGGTTTCCTACAGCGCATATTGTAC
>DWQK01001268.1:0-16182 GCA_018231225.1 Noctuana stator
TGTGGATCCAGCGGTTTCCCGCTATCTTCCTCAGGTCATCAGTCCACCGGGCCGGAGGGCGACCTATGCTCCTTTTGCCGAGACGCGGTCTCCATTCGAGGACTTTTCTTCCCCATCGGTTGTCGGTCCTTCGAACGATGTGGCCTGCCCTCATCATACTGGCTATAATATTCCTTTATATTTCACTGTCGCCAGTCTTAATGTGAACGGAACTCTATTTTAAGTAGACAATATTAGGTATTCGTAAATTTAGCTGAAATACATTAAAAATAACTACGTCCCTTATCTTACAGCATTTACTTTTAAATCATAATTAATATAATGACATTATTATTTATAAGTAGGTACCTATGTATAGATATGTTTGTACCAAAATCACAAATACACGAAACAATATATCCACTTTTATTCGGGTTTCGAATGTATATAAAAAAAGTATGTTAAAGACAAATATGCCAAGCATTAATGGGCAAAATTTGCGTATCGGGCAATTCTTTTAAATTATAAACCCGATTTTAAGCACGTCGGTATCGTTTTACGGCGACCCACCCCGAATACGCTTTATCTGCGTGATTTCGCCTCGAGATTCATTTGGGTTAAATTGATTGAAAAATGTTTTGATTCCCACGTTTTTGCTTGCGTATTACAACGTATTATTTGCAATTTTAACTTCACGCTTACTCGTATCTGCCTCATAACAATCGCCTGACAACCATAACGGTTATCCATGATAGTTTTTATTAACTTTTGTTTAAATAGAGTCTGAAGAAATTATCTATCGTTTCAGCAAAACCAAACGACACAGATTATAACTAACAATAAACTGAACACTGTCGAATGCCAAATAATGAGACAAACCTTGAGAACAAATTGAACAGACGCTGCATAAAGAAACATCGAAGCAAATCGCTCTACGTGCCATCGCTAGGTCGATCAGTGAATATTGCTCGCGAGGCGCATTGGGAAGGAGCACATTAAACATTGCTCGCTGAAAGGACTATTCAGCTGGCTCATACGTAAAAGTCTGAATAGCGATCAGCTCGAATTGGCCGTATAGAGAGGTATACATTAGATGGCGAGGGTCTTGCATTGTGGAATATAGAAAGAATTTTCGTTTTTGTTCTCCTACACCTGAATCGTTATGTTTATCCTATGTTATCTACTCTAAGAGATATTTTAATTTATGTATCAGAGTACCATCTAATATGATCATGTTCCCCGTATCCAGTAATGTCCGGCTCGGATAGCGTAAGGGAATTCGAACCTCGATGTGTCCCTTACCCGGAAAAATCTCAAGGGATTAAAATTTATGTCACCCTTAAAAATAGGTCTCGACGTATTTTCTTGTGTCACCGAGGCTTAGGTAAAAGAAAAAGCTGTTACGATTATCATTATAAGCAAATTGATATCTAGTGAAATAGGTCAACCACCGCTACAATCTTTTTATTGTGAAGTAATTCATCATGTTTTAGAACAAAAGTGCGGTTCAAGGGACACACTCTAAGTATGAAGCGACCATCTCAGCGTTTATGAGTAAAATGCGCCTATGTTCGATCTCAAGTACTGAAATACAATCGGATGTCAACTATTTGGGTTGTAGAAACACATTACTAAGCCGACTAGACAGTCGATGAGAGCCGAGGGAAAAACCGGAGAATGTATGGACGATGTAGGTACATTATGGCATCGCTTGTCCTGCCTATAAACATAATATTTGTATGGGACTGTGAATCTAAATTTTTTCGTATATCACTGACTGTCGTATTTCTCGCTGTTAGTGCGACATAAGAGGATCGAGAGCATTTGAGAGACGAGTGAGCAATAATGAGGGTAGACGGACCCTCCCATTGTGAACATGACCTTATGCTATACGCGACTTTCCTGACCTAGGTTCGTGAAGTACCAAGGCCTGTGATTGTTTATTTTTAACTCGCTACATGGGAAAAAGTGTTTTAAAAACGTTAATGTATTTTGACCTGCGGTACGATGTATGCATTATGGAAGCCTTAGAGGCAATTCCTTTTATTAATTATAGATTGGTCAGAAACAAATGATACACAACATAACAACAAGATACCTAATCATGTAAAAACAAAATCTGTTTTCAAGAAAATCTTTTGTACGACGTCTCTTGATTACTCGTATTTAGAATATCATTTTTACAAGCCGTGATATTTGTTCCAGTAATTTCGTAATCGAAGCTGGTAGAACTTGAAAATTTGTTCCGGTGAAGTACCACCACCACCCTCATAATGTATATATCATAGCTTTACTAAAAAATTCAGTTCATTTAAAAGTAAGGTTACGTCAAGAAGACGTTCGGGCAGGTCACAGTCGTTCTCGTCCATTAATCCGATATAAATATGTCAACTGCCGGCCATTATGTTAGAACCCATAAGATACAGGGTGTCCCAAAATTAGTGTCAAAATTCCTATGGGGTTAATTGAAGGATAAAGTCTATGTCCACAAGCTCACATGCACGCATGCAATGAAAGAGACATTTCTACCTTGCATAAACGATATTAAACCACATTTGTATAAAATGGTCACGGACAGTTTCAACAAGTTAGTGCGTATGTGTCAGCGAAGCCATGAGATACATCGGATGAGTTATTCCAAACATATACCTAGGTTATCTACTTTGCATTTCAATTTAAAAATAGTACAATAAAAAAGATAGCGTTTTCTATCTAATTCAACTCTTGCGTAAATTATGGGACATCCTGTATATTTGTTCACCTGAACGTTGAGTGTGTAAATCGAATATACAGGTATACAGGATGGCCCGTGTCACAGACCCGTATAATATAAGCCTCTTTCTTTAATGTACATACATAAATCCGAATTAAAACTGAAAGAGGGCTCGCGAATAAATAATGTCGGCTCGTTTTTCAGAGGTCTTAAGTCCTCCTTTCCACTTTATACGACCATGTTTTTATTTTTTCGTATTTAAAATTCTGGTAATTATGAGTAAGAAGATTGTGTTGGGAGGATTTCGCAACCAAGTAATTTCATTCTTAATTTTGTCAAAGCACTTTACCTGTTTCCTTTCCTACTAATTCGTTTTGTTTTTAGTTTCGTTTTTCCATTTGTAAACGTCGCGCTCTTAATTTCTTCTAAAAAAATTCATTATAACTTTAGTAAGTACTCTTTACTGTCGTCTGTTTCATGATTAAAAACAGAGTAACGTTAATAAGAATACATGCCTTATTTTGTGGCACAGTTATTTAACTAACTGACAATATAAAATTAAATAATAACAGTTTTCGGATGAAGAATCTTTGTTAGATGAGTCCGTCCTATTAAAAGTATGTTCCGTGTATTTTTTACTGATGGGCCGTGCAAAATTTTGTTCACTTCCTGTTGCTCAAACGAAAAATCTTTTATTCATGTTTCTGTAAAGTTTCCTTTGTCGTGTTGCTGTAAAAAATCAAACAATATTTCAAAGAAGCGTAAAGGTGAAAGTTCACAAAAGAGCAGCGATCTTTAAAAACTTCACACTTCGTTGTTATAAGTTGAAACTAGGATTGAAACTTGAAGAATCCAAGTTAAAGAAATAAACTCCATTGATAGCGATAAAAACAGTAATTTGCAAAGCTCATCAATTATTTCTGCTGAAAGCACAGTCCTATGATTACAGTGAATTGGTTCGATATAAGTACGAGTACATATTAAATACATGGCCGCTGATATAACATTACGGTTTCAGCATAGTTGTTTTGCATTTATGGGACATTTATTATGTACAGCTGCAAGCGAGGACATTATTTTCGTTAGATAGTCGCAATTACTCCACTTATTCTATGGGCAGTTATCACGCAACACCAGTACGTTGCCTGATTCATAGATAATATTATCGAACACACGCAATCGTTAAATACGTTCGGATATAACTTTGGAAGAGAAATCGGTTTGTATTGTTTGCTATGTTGTAATACTCTGTGTATCTACTCCGATTTGTTTTACGTGAAGACTACGTTACTGACTTTGTGAATGGGTAAGTGTCTAAATATTAATCATTATTATCCCATCACAGTTTCACTGTTGTTGGGCACGAATTTCCTCTCAATTATAAGAAAGATTTGGGAGATGACTTTCATTAACTATTTGTAAATTTCTTACAATAAATAAAACAGTTTGAAATTTGATAGTCTGCACCGCGCTGATCAAGGTCGGGTTGGTGAACTTCTTATGCGTTTAAAAACTATAATGATGATGATGAACTCTCACGCATGCAGGTTTTGTCACGATGTTTTCCTTCACCGTTAAAGGTAATTACATGCTACTGGGTTTTAAAAGCGACGGTATCTTTCCAATAACACACTTAACTTTTAACAACTGGGCAATCACTGCTATAGCCAGATAGTTACAAGTATATTCATCATTATAACCACATTACTATCCAACTGATGGGTACGGGTCTGTTGGCAATTGTAAGGTATTTACATGTACATAATGAAAGTCTAATGCATAAATCAATTCATTGGCTATAGGCTCCCTTTTAGCTAAAGTAGTAAACTAACTAATTTTAATGAATATCCCTTGATATACATAGATATTTGTTAGCGTTCCTCTTCGTCATGTTACTCGTATCATCATTTGCCGAAATTGTCAAGGAAAAATAGTATAAAGGCAATGCTATTTCTTGCCTTCTGATAAGTAGAGGCACAAGACAGAAACGTAAAACGAAAAAGGAAATAGTAGTCAATTAGTTAGACACATTATCGAGTAATTACCTAACCGTTGTCTAGTCTCGTGGGGCAAATTAATTCTAATCCAACTTTAAGGGCGAGGCGAGAAAACATATGTACAATTAATTTTTTCATTAGAGGAACGGAGTACTACCACCATGTATATTGCCACGAAAACTAAACGTGTGTGTAAACATGAGAATCGGTTCAGTGGAAGATGTTAAAAAACTCACAGGCTTAGTCAAATGCAGGGTCAATCTAAATCTATACTAATATTATAAAGCTAAGGAGTTTTTTTGTTTGTTTGTTTGTTTAGACGCGCTAATCTCAGGTTCGAATTGAAAAATTATTTTTGTGTTGAATAGACCATTTATCGAGGAAGGGTTTAGACTATGTAACATTATGATGCAACTATTAGGAGCGAAGAAATAATATTTAATAAACCAAAACATATTTTTGTCGACAGGTAAGCAAGCTGACAGAGGAGAAAAAAGACGAGTTGTTACGGTCAGTACCTAAAATACAAGAGGAAAGTAAAGTGTTTCTACGAATTGAACAACTTACAAAAGAAAAATACAACAATCTGCCTAAATGCTACATGATTGTCATATGAATGCATACATTATATCTATCTGTAACTTAATTAAAAGACAAAAGTTTTCGAGGTTGCTCGAGAGCTTTTTTAGAGAAGTCATCACTACTTTGTCATTACTGCGCAAAACTCTGTCGCACCTACAAAATTTATCACACTCAGACATTTTCTGAAACTTCCATTTCCATTTCAAAACAGTTTCGCAGGTAACTTTTTTTTTGTAGTCAGATAGAACTTTAGTAGGTATATATGTTCTGTAGGTGTTTAATTTTTAAATACGTACCTACTTCTGTTGATCACTGAACTGCATTAATTATGCCTAAATACATATGTAATCAACAAAGTAATTACAACATCCAATCAATTCTTATAACGACGCGTTGAACTCTGCATGTGAAAATTAAATTATGACCCTATAGTAGTTTTCAGAATAGATATCGATTTAAAACTTTAAAACACAATTTCCGTTACCCAGGTTGGATTTTTGCGAGTAGGTACCTACTACAATAAGGATTTTATGTAAACGATAGCTTAGCATAAAACCATGTCGGCAACAAAGGCCGTTGGTCCGAGGGAAATCCTTTGTAAATGCAGTTTGCTTAGTACAGGTATTGCAACCGTGGGTGATATTGAACGAAAATAAGCTTTAGTTAACTACTTGCTTTCAATGAACGTTTATTTAAGAACCTCAAATGTTAGTGACGACTCGAAAACTTAACTTCTAACTAATTTTGAAACGGACTAAAAAAAAGACATTAAACAATGGAACTCAATAATATTAATAAAACTAAACAATAATAATAAAAAAATAACAAATAGCTCAATAAAATTACAGTTTCTTGTTGTAAGTTTTACAGAGTGCCAAATATTAATAACCTTCATAAATAGGAATCGACAAATTTTACTGGAGGCAATACGAAATTGTTTGTTCAAAACTGTACTTTTTTGTTCAAAACTTGGTCCCATTTCTAATTAAAATATCGTCCGTATTGCACAATATTCGTATTTTTAGTTTCTCATTTTTAGTTTTTTATTTATTTTGAAATAAAAATTACAAACTAAAAATTATTAAAAACTATAATCAAAGAAAATTGGCTGTTGTGCGTTTGCGCGGACAGTACAAAAATAGTCGCTCAAAAATTCGTATTCTTCATATATTTTTGACAATAAGTACAGTATTAAACTCGCACATGAAGATGAAAAATACTATAATCTTTGTTTTCTACGGTAAATTTGTTTTTTTTTTATGTTGAGCAACACGATTTCAAATACGTACCGACCTATTTAGCGATACTCCGTTAGTAACGATAAAACGAAGAACATTTTATTTTGTAGGCATATTAAACTCCTTTGAACGAGATCCAAATTTGAATTGAATTGCGGCTTTAAAATATTCTATTAGCAACGTAATAATATAATCGTTTTAGCTTACCAACAATTTAACCACTAGAACCTGCGGCGATATAAAAAGCCGAAATCCAATAAATATCACAGGGGATAAAAGATTACGATTTTATTATAATATTCTTTAATATAATGAAAATTTGCCACTACCGAGTACTGATCGCGCTCGATTTTGCTTAACAGCGAGATCACTTGCGATCCACACTGCCAGCGGGGCTATGCGCGCTTCCCTTATATTCGTTGAATTCATTTAATTTAAGTGTTTTGAGATATATATTGAATACGTCGTAACCTAGCAATACCGATATAAAAAAAAATACTAGACAAATGGAATGTATGTTTAAATTAAAATTTATAAAACAGATAGCTATCATTCGCAAAATAGTTTAACTAAACTGTGGCGTCGTATTTGGGATCGAAACAAATTCTATTGGCCACGCTTTGTCCCGAATCAAACTATCAAATTATCCCAAAAGCAGGACGGCGAAACCCGAGCAATTATTACGCCATCAGGAAAACCAGGGATTACGCAATTGTATCGTGTGAAGTATTTGCACGACGTTCCTGTATCGGAATGTCATGATTCATCTGAAACAATGAACCAAATTCAAATGGCGTTTTCAGATGCATTGTTACTAATGTTTTGTTGCACGACTCTGCATATGCGTGCTATCGTAATTCCGAATATGGCTTATCTGTATTTGTTAATACTAGTTTCCCATTTGCCAAACGATTTTACTTGCATTAACACCAATTTCAAATTACATTACCAAACATCAAAGAAATATTTTCGTTGTACCGATTGGTCTAAATGCACTTATTTCACCCGGAGAGGTACCACTGCTGCCCTCATAGCCCACCGTGGTGTAAGTAAGCAAGTACTTGTGTTTCAGTCCTGGTGAGTAGTAACGCCTCCACGTATGATCTCAATTGACTGAGAGGCTGATCTGAGAGGTCTTCTCTCCTATTTGAGGTTAGCCGTGAATGTCCACGGATGACAACTTAACATTAGGACTTGTATTGTTATAGATCTAAAAAGCGTACCCAAATCGTATTTTATAAGACATTTAAGAAATGTCATTCCAACTTTCTAGATCCTAATCTATTACATGAAAGAGACACTCGGATTCCCAATCGTATTTGCGTAATCGATCTGAAATAGGTCAATCTCGTTGGGATTCTGCAGGTGACTTATTTCTCCAACCCTCTCTGTATTACATTTGACAATTTCCGAATAATTACCGGATATTTCTCTAAAACGGAAATGACGTCCCGAATCGACAATAATCCAGCACAGACAATGTCGCTCCCGCCAGACAATTTCCGGAAAACCCGTTGGAGCCTGGTTTTGTACAAATATTTAAAAAATTATAAATGACCCTTAGTCAAGAGACAGTGGATTACGATATTACTGACACACGGCCTTTATTTAGGAACTTAATAATTTTTGATTAGGCCCCGAGGCCAGGACAATATTAGCCCTGAAATATTTCAGACATTAAAAATAAACTTTAAAATATATTTTAATAATAAATAAAACATTGTAGCACACGCAATAAAGTTACATTAAATACATGATAATAAAAGTAATAAATTTGAGTTTACACCAATGACATAATATTATCATCCAATGGATTCCAATGACCAACATCATATCACAAACATATTTGAAATAACAGCACTCCAAAAATTATGAAACAAACAAAAATCAAAAGTAAAATTAAACACAAAAACATACATAATTCGATCGTTCCTTCGATCGTTGATTCTAATTCGATCTACCAATTTCGAATCCACTTTAAAGGCAAACAAACAACTACATGTCTTCGCCAGCCTGTCGAAGGAGAACTTACTAGGTCAGAAAATTAAGAGAATCTTAGATGAACAGTACCAAACTAGATTTGATCTCGAATAGGTACTATAGCTACAGGAATATTGGAGTTAGATTGGTGCTATCGTTGGTTTATTTTCCTAATCAAAGTAAAACTGACTGCTACATTTCTACGTCTGTTCCAAAAACTGCATCGTATATTTTTATTCCAAGAGATTAAAACATCTATCTAGTGTAATGAAACGTTCGTTCCGTACTTATAAACGATAACAATGTTATGCTCGTACCTATATTATCCAGATATAGCCCAACAAACCAATAATCTGTTATTATTGTAGGTAATTTATGACATAAATGACGTAATTTCAGTCAGTAAAATAGAGATACTAAAAATATAATATTGGCTACGATTCATTACATAATCCTAATTAACTAATTAATATTCCTTTCTTGCTTTCGTATTATAATATTATCACATTCACTTTACATTTAGAATAAGAGGATTAATTTAATAAATTTAGGACGATTAAAGTTTTCTTATAACTTATTTATTTACGCATACGTACGCGTAGTCGGCGTAATCTTCATTTGTGTCATAGATATTATAATTCTTTTAATACGTATTACTCTTTTTTGTTATAAAATAAATATATTTAAAAGACTTTTACTTGGACGGAGTTGTTTATTTTCCTCATAATAAAATGATTGACTCATAAAATACATCACGATTAAGTCATTCTAAAGAGTATTGTTATACATTTCCTGAGAAACGTTTGATCCATTCCAGTAACAGTTTAATATTACATCTGGGTCAACAAGTCTTTCTTGCCAGTGCCGCACATTAATCATTATTAAAATGTTCTGTTCAATATGGGTCCAATCCCGGCACGGTTCGCTGTCAAACGTCGATAGGAACATAATATCATATCCGATCACGTCATTCGTTCCGTTGAATGACGTTTTGACATGACATGACGGTTGTGGGATGGAGCGAAAATCGGAGTCAATGTCTGAATTACACGCAATACGATCACGCTCAATCGGGGCATATTACGAGTACTCGCATAATAGTCCTTTTGTTCAACGACTAAGCCTTCTCATTTTGCAATAGTTCCTGTAAGATAGTACCTATATTTATTTGAGTTATGAATTATAAAAGGCTTATTAAAACTTCTTAACAACAAAGGGACTTACAGGCTTTTGACAAATTGTTTGCAGCACTTTAAGTGAATAATTTCAAGATAAGTTATCATTACTTGGCGCAGATTGTTAAATATACACATCTACGAGTAGAGCTCCAATTAATGATAAATTATCTAATATATTTATGGTGTTGCAGAATACGTAACTATTAAATACCACTGCGGTATTCAGTGCTCGTAAGTCTGTGAAACATTGTTAAAAAACGTGACTATCAATAAATTGGGCGCAGCAACAGCTTACTGTCGATATCTCTCAGTTGCGAAATACATTATCGCCGACGATTAAAGCGTGTAATTCCGGCGCAACTGCGTCGAGTCGTGATGGAAAAGTGATTTTTTTAAAGGACTCAGCATAAAGTGTTTCTCCATATAGACAGTTTATCCGCAAAGCTTATTCAATGGCACGTGATTTGGCATTACTCATTGTGTATCTATGAAACGACCATTGGTTTCCAGAGAAAGACATTTTATTGGGGAATGATTTTTGGGGAAGCTTAGGTGAGTCTGTGTCCTATGCATACGATACGGAAAAATGGGACAGACTCCAAAATGCTTGAAGTCTGTAATAATGAAAATTTTTTATTCCTGTTTTTATTACTAGTTAATATTTTGCTTATCTAAATAAATTTTATTTCACATTTGGAGTTTTGAAGCAACAAGCGTAACGGAAAAAGAATACGAACGAATACAAATGAGAACGTCCTCTTCTTTTGAAGTCGGCTAAAAATAGGTTATTTTTAGTGGTTACAATTAACTTTCGAACGGTACTAGACTTCAACGTGATGCGGTACAAACGAGTTTAGCTAAACGGCACGGGGAATATACGGGACATTTCTATTTCTTCCTGTTTTCCACTTTGTCCAAATTTCAACGCTAAAACACGCCTGCAAGGAAGGCCAGAAATGTAGTTGTATTTCGGGAAAAGTTAAGGAAATCAGCTTTTCCGAACGTATGCGAATAGTAGAATGAGATATTACGATTGGTGAATGTTGTTGAAGTTGTGGGTAGAAATATAGTTAGTAGGAAGAAAATATAGTTCTTATTCAACAGTAAACCTAATATGCGGCACACTTTTTTAATACTCGTCAATGGTAAGCAGTAATTTAAAAGCAGTAGTTAAATCATTTCATCATTTTCAATAATTGTTGTGGTTTTGGCGACATTACTAGTGATTAAGCAACAAGCATAGAAAAACTTCCACATACCGTACCATATTACGGTGTTAGCGCATATATTTCAAACAAGCACTAGAGAGACATGAGTCGAACGAAGCTCCACGGTTTCTTCAGACACTACTCCTACTCCGGACTCCTAAGTGTGTAGATGGCTGCTTTTAATTAAAGTCTGTAGGCAATCGCACCTTTCTTTCCGATACAGAATAGTGGCGGTGGGTGCTTAGATAGCACGAGTCTACCACCTTACATAATATTATTTTTCATTCCCCTAAGACAATACATCAATTTGAATCGTTAGTCGTACTTAATTTGCATGAGGAATCCCGATTACGCATTGAGCTGGGGCGGTCGGGGCGAAACGGCCCAATGGCATTTCGAATGAATAATTGCGGCGCAGATTTGACGTGAGGTATTTTTATTGCCCCTTGGTATGAGCAATATTCGAATTATTTATCCGTTATAAATATTTACGCGGCCTCCCCAAAGTGACGTATGAAAGTACCCAGATGTGAAAGGTATCTCAGAGGGATTAATGTTATGTTAAATTTGGCGAATCGACAAAGAAAATAGTTTTCTTTATATAGATGTTGACTGTTAAAATTTTCGGATGATTACACTCAGCATTGGATTTTAATTAAAAGAAACAAATATAACAATGACATTACAAAAAATATGTCGATTATGGTGAAGATTAACTTACTTGATAAAAGCTGAAAACTGATGGGTAACACTTAACACCAAATACTTTAAAAACTTGTATTTACGTAAATGCATTAAATTTTCTTGTTTAAGCAAATTCAATTCATTTAATGTTGTAAAACAATCTCTGTAATTGATCGTGGGAGATAAAAAATCCGTTATTCCCGTCCATTTAACCTAAGTACATCGATCGATGAAAGTCCTGTTTGCTTTTTGTTGCCTAGTAACAGAAAGGTTTTACTGTTAAACGGCCACACGTGAAAGCTCTTGCAATTAGAAGCAATGATACTGAGTACTGCCTAAGATCATTATGGGTTAATGACCAAATAAACATAGAAACTTTTTCTATAATACAGTGTTTTTCAGTGTTTTCGATGGTTCCTAATACCTAATATATATTTTCATACTATTTTCTAATATATAATGCGTCAGAAACGGTACCTAGGTATTATGTTAAATTTTAATGAGTTCAAGACTTAATTTTTTACTTAGTATCCTTAGTAAAATTTAAAAATTTCACCTCAACATTACTTTCATAAGACTAACATTGATTCAACATAATATAATGTTACTAAAGTAACCTGCATAAGTATAAAATACGCAGAAAATTACGAAGTCCTACAGAACGTAGGAAATTGAACATATTTCAATAACATTACTTTGAGAGATCGGAAGTATGATTAAAATGACAAAGGTTCGACAGGGAGTCGTATCCGAAGTGGAGGTGTTCAAGCGATTTTGAACTCTAAAGTTGCTAAATTTAACGGCACTCCATGTAACAATCGAATAACAAACACGCTTATAACTTTATTAATGTATTTGTCTCGCTCGCATGAAAACACACCTATAATTCAACAGTAAAATTGTGTAATGGCTTTTAGTGGTTTCATCACTTAGGCCACGTAGCATAAATATTATAAGTGGAATTTATACAAATTCACATGGCCATAGAATTAGGAAGTTACTTTAAAAAATCAATACTTTACTTATGTTTTCTTATTTTGATATTATGTTATACTATAATGCAGTTATTCAAAAAAGTAGTTCAGGTGGACCGCCAGAGGCCTACGAGAGATAGATTTAGTCAAATGCTGCATTATTTAAATGTTAAAATAACTGACAAACCATTATCTTGTTAATGTTATCGTTTTTGCTTTGATATTGCAAATCATCATAAATTGTTCAGCAAGGTAGGCCCTCTGCTCCATTGTGCGTAAGTTAATCGCATTTCATTATTGGCAGGAACAACCCTACAATGCTTGAATACGTTCCATTCACCGCAATACATCCATTTAGCGTTGATATTTCGTCTCACAAAACAGTCATTCCCGCACTCATACCTTGATACCGCGGTATTACTACGGAAAACGAAACGTGATTTCAATTTTCCTTACATTTATCATAAGGGGGGCTAGTCGAGGGTGGAAGGGGGCAATTTGAAGCACTTGACGCGGATTTGACGCGAAGTGCTCCTACATTGCTCGTGGCTTACTGAATCACCCGTCATTTGCGTTTGATGAGGCCAAATTCGCGTTATTGAAGATATTTCAAGTCTCTGATTGTTCGGTTGGTCCGTTTTGTTAGTGATTTATTTATTTTCAAAATGACGGTACCAAACTTGAATATATCAAGGTGAAAATCGATTACCTATTTATTAGTCGATTCTATAAAGCGATACTTAGAGCAAACGGTAGATGGCAACATCAACGATGCTCATATAAAGTTCCGTGATATAAGTTCTTGTGTGCTAACAATAGCTGAACAATGTGTAACTTCTGTGATTGTTGCAGTACAGAACTTTCGACTAATGCCCGCAGGTTTATTGATAAATATCCTGCCAGTTCAGAACTTCCACATGCTGTAATGAATTTCCCCGTGTACACCAGATCCACAAAATAGCTTTCCACCTAGAATGTAACAGTAACTTATTGAAGTAACTACTACCATATTTCAATATTATTAACTTTAATAACAGCCCTCACAATAACTATATTCAAGTATTTATATTATTTATTTACCTGTACTTTGGAAAACCATTGGGGGTAGGTACTGAAAAAATATTTATACAAAATAGGCCTAAAAAATAAGTAAAACATTATTATTGAATATTTTTGTTCACAATAGAAAAATCGAGTAATAGGGTTAAATTTTATTAAAGAGACAAGTATGTTTTATAACTTTTACTCGAAATCTCGAGGCAACTCCGATTGTTTTAATACATCACCTTTATGAAATTCAAATGAAGCCTAGAGTGAGGATCTTGGTTGACCGAGTTATATTTATTTATTTACGATATAAGAATCGCGATCACGACTTGTTTTATTCACGATGGAGACTGTATGTTTCGGTGGTTCGTTTGTATTGCAATATTGTTCACAAACTTTCACGGCACGAGTTTGCCCCATCCCCCCGAAACAAAGGTTGACCGCTTGTTTTATTTCGTTTCATCGCCACAATGGCCCGGCTTAGTCGACTGAGTCTCGCGGTGTTAATTACCAATTCGTTGCTTATTTTTTTAGGTTTTCATCCGGGATTAAGGGTATGGATAACCCTGTAAAGTGTATAGAACATAAGTATTTTTTATTCATTGAAAAATTATTATTGTCCCTTTCGTATTCATATCAATTCATTACGCATGCTCCTAAATAATATTAAAGGAACTGCATGATACTTACACATGATTCTATTACGGCTTACAAATGCAATAAAATTTCATAGGTGTATGTATATTTATATGATAGTACGTTTGTACATACATACGTTTGTCCATGCATGATTTCCTTCATGTAATTTCCTATCAGCTGTCAAAATTCTATATGCATTTTTACACTTTTTTTACATTCAATAAAGATAGCCCGCTCCAAAGTATTCCATGAATTAGATAATGCACATGAGTTAACTCCAATCATGTAATTAACCGAGGTTGGTGTCATTATTGTTGCAACCTGTCTAGGAGTTCGGTCATTAACCTCTAACACGAAACGTCCAGCAAAAGTTATGAGTAAAGTTAATAAAATACATTTTGATTCTATAACGATAGGACGAAACTCCCTCAACGATGAACGTTCACAATTCCGGCGTAAGACATAAAAATTGAACCATATTGGATTTTGCCTGTTCGCAACTCGATAGCTATTCTACGTTCAACTGGAATACCCGATCTTTTTGTAAATTCAACAAATTCTTTCACTTTTACTGCCCGAAAGAGATACTCGTACCTGAATGGCGTGTATCACTTGTGTATCATTCAGATCTAGAAATATAAAAATGTACTTTAATAATGTTAGCCGTTATAAATCGTATAATTTTTTTAACGTACTTCGTAAAAAATCAATTAGATCTTATTGAGTTTCTTAAAAGTGATTTTTCATATTATATCCAATGTAGCTTGTAAATTGTAGCTTGGCTAGATTTGATAATACCTGTATAAAAACATATGTGGGTTGTGGGTCACAAAGCAAGCCAAATGTTT
Source organism: Noctuana stator (assembly GCA_018231225.1). NCBI lineage: Eukaryota > Metazoa > Arthropoda > Insecta > Lepidoptera > Hesperiidae > Noctuana > Noctuana stator. Next base: position 15,068 of record DWQK01001268.1, read on the forward strand.
TACACATGAAGCATACCACAATACAAACATGCCATCCTTCTGTTCTACAAAGCTAATGTATGAGTTCGCGCGTAGTACATTTACAGAGCTTTAAATTGCTACCTCGACTAACCGTACTTTGACATTTTAAAAACTGCTACCAGACCAGATTTTTAACGAGTAATACAACTACGAGTCCTTTCTTAAACATAATGTTAAATATAAGAGAACGTTTTCGGAGTCTTTACGAGATCTCTCATACAATATTTAAGTTTCGCACAGAAATCAAAATTATTGTATAAGTAAAGGACAAAAATTCCACAATGTGTTTTCTCGGGTGAGCAAAGCCACGAGCGGTGGCGGGTTATTTATACGGCTGATTTTATTTTTACAACATTACATTTCGTTGCTGTGCGCACTGAAACGGAAATGTACATAGAATATTTTGGTTTCTTATTAAAGCTAATATTGTAGGAGACTGAATGCTACGAGTTTCGAGACAGGGGTCACAAACACGGCGGGTAGAGACGGGTAGACACTTTTATGAGTATTGCACGTGCTCGGTACCGAGGCAGTGCTGTATTTTTTATATAATTGTATTACTCTACACTACGCCGGAGTCTGTAGTACGTTACTACAATGGATATTACTTTTTGAGCCACTTTCGAAGCGAGGGAAATCATATTATACTAATGGATGCGTAACGTCGATAACTGCTTTTCAATGCTGCGTTGTGTTTAAATATTGTCGTAATCGCCGTGGTAAAATACAAACGTTTAAATAACATTTGGAAAAGATGGTTATTTTTTTATTGTACTGTATATTATAGATATTTTATATGTTTATCACAGTAGGACTACGTGCACGGTAAAGTTGAATCTACACGATAGTTTGCGTGACTGTCTACTACCTACAAAAGCATAAACGAGTCCTAGTATATTGTTTGTAAGGACTGTTTCCATATTGCTATATAATATTAGTGCTGATATGCTAATAAATAATAAAATAATTAATTATGTACATTCAATAAACACAAATGTGCACGACAGAATTATAATGTTTGTTTTTATAAATCGTTATTTGTAATTATCTAAATTAATAAATAATATAGTGTCGAGGGCGGAGACAGAGGGAAT
>DWQK01001269.1:0-16182 GCA_018231225.1 Noctuana stator
CATATTAATCTACGAACTGGGTTTAATTTATTCTTGTTTTCTAGAGCGCTTGGAGTGAAGGTTACATGTTTCACAGATAAATAAAATTAGAACACCTATGCCACAAGTGTCAAATCAAAAGCAAGACATACATTAATTCGATTACGATAAATGTGAACAGATGTCGTGTGAATTTATAAAATTAATTTTGAATGTTACATTCGGATTCTCGACTAGCAAAAAACGCAAGATTTATAGTAGTTATCAGATAATCTGAAGTTGGTATCTACCAATGAGTATGTATGTAGGAGAAGATATAAAAATATAAAGTGATTAGTCCTCTCTGTCGTTAAATCTGTCCTAGATACGTAGTAAAAAATAAAAAAATAAATGTGCTGCTGTTAGTACCTACTGATTGTAATGCAAATAAAACTTGTTGACGTAAAGTTTTGTGGATACTTGATATCTACAGTTTTAGAATAGCAATGTTAGCTAACGAAATAGAGTAATTTAGGACATTAATATAAAGTGATGTGTTCGCTATTTTGTTAATTAAATATATGTAAATTGTCGGCGTGCTTATCTGGCGCAGTTATCGCAGGCCGAAGGTTATCGCCTCCGAGAGTTAAGCTCGAGCGTGCATACTAGACATGACTAAAATGAAGTACCTACATAATATAATATACTGCCACTTCATTCCATAGACAGTTTAATATAAAATTATGGAACCAAACATGTATTTTATTTATGAAGATATATTATAAGTATAGATAATTATATTTTGTTACATTAGGTACAATATAAGCTTAGGTAATAATAACAAGAAATTTCTTTACAAAAACTGCTTTTCTAACTACAAAATAACAAAAAATATGTAGCAAGATGCAAATCTCGATATTACAATATCTACTTTACAATTAAATTTTCGGTGTACATAAACTATTAAATAAATAAAGTTTCAAAGAAAATAAAATTATATATTTATGTAAATTACTTACATAAACACAAATTTTTAATACAATTTTCTTATTAGTTTTAAACTTAAAAATCTAACGGAATATCCTTTCTTATATACAAACGTATGGAGATGTGAAATAAAAAAAAAGGTAACGTTTCATGCAATATGTAAAACCTAACTGTGGTTTTGAAGCAGTTGCAGTCCAGTGAGCCAGTTGTTTTCATTTGAATATAAATAAACTACAGTTCGTTTTCCTTAAGGATAATATATACCAACTTAAGTATAGCCCAAGGCTCCACCTATGGCCTGCTAGCTAGGAGAAGTAGCAACTTTTACAGCTGTTTTTTTTTTCAAATGAACTGAACTACGATTTTATTTCAGTTCCGGCCGAAAATGAATTCGAAACGACTAATTGAAAATTGTATGCTCTCTAGGTATGGTTTGTGGTTGTCTTTTTATTCAAAGAAAATTGATAGGCAGATTAGCTTTTCACATTTTTCTTGATGCGAAGACACTTATTTCCTAGTACGTTTAGCTTAAGATACGTTAAGTATGGATTTATTTGCAATAGAATTTATAACTTCCACTTAACATCAAGTTGCTATGCTGACTTATTTAGTATTGCTCTATATTTTACACAAAATTTTACTTAAAGGAACAGGCAATAAATGCAATAAGAATCTCATTATCATTTTTATATTGATATTCAACAAGGAGATAACAAATTATAAACCATAAACGATAAGATAATAATCTTCAATTTTCTTTGCGTGTGCAGATAGCTTATCAAATTATCTTGTCAACTTTTCGACTAAATTGGAATTCCTCAGAAGGTTTCACGTCACGACCTTGTTTTTCTCTCCCTAACAATGACACAATGGATTTTTATCATCATTTTATTTATCCCTAATTTATACAGCGTCGTCTGCGTGGACAAGATGTAGAGTCTAATTTGTTAATTCAGATATCAACCATTTGTCTAACATTCATCCAAATCTATTAAGCCATTTTTGCTTCTTTGAGTCACAAACATACAAAATATACTTTCACATTTTTGATATTGAAAATAAAAACAAAAATAAAAAGAACCGTCACACCCATTGCCCCAACTAGGACTCCAAGCAGGAATCGTAAGTGCCAAGGATATACACAAAGACACCCGAGCCAGGCATCGAATCCAGGAGCCTCCGATTTTGACCGACATGCTAACTACCCACAACAGGTCATTAAAATAATAAATCATTTTCATATTTTTTTTATAAAGGTGCATTATAATTTTTCTACTTCAATTCAACTGCTTAAAGTTAATTGATTACTTCTTGTACTGCTTACTTATGACCACCTTATGACTAACTTATTTATAATACCACAATAACAAAGTGCAAGTGACTCAATGCCCTATGATATAATTCTAATGTAGGAAGTCCTACAATAGAAATTACGTCAAGTGTCTAAGCGTATAATAAGTGTCAATTTAGAGCTTACAGCTAAAATAGCTTACTCTAAGTACCTACGTACATCTCTCTCACTGCAATCGAGGTCACAACATGTAATAAATAAATCCATCCTTATTAGTGAGACACGTGAGCGCATATGGAACTGTCAGCGGACCCCAGCGGCCGCAATTGAATATGATAGATGGTGCTATTGTAGCGATTCCGTTCAGATTGATGGCATAATAATGTAGAAAGCATATGTACCACAATTTGTATTGCACTCACTTTCTACACTGAGGCTGGGCACAAAATTGCGTCAGTGCTAACTGAAAATTCAAGACCGGCAGCGGCGTGTTCAGCATCGTTTAATATGCACATATTTTATATTAATAAAACTTGAAAGTGCCAGGCAGCCATTTTGAGCAAAGTTGTTAAAACCGAGCAAAAACTCGTTTAAAAAGTTCGAGGATAAATGAGAGTTCGTAGAACACGAATAACAGGTTATCAATAATTTTATTGTTAATATTTTCTCAAAGAATATAAATAAACATAATAATCAAAAGTTCGATGATCGCGATAAAAAGGGAAATTAGATCACATCCGATTAGGTTCCATTACGGGGCACTACGGGCAGTGGCAGTATCGATCGTTACGCTGATAGCAATCACGATAAATTGTGGTTCGAAGTAAACCGGTCGGCGGGCAATGCCTGGTGCCGGGTGCCGGCTGCCGGGTGCGGCTCCGGGTTGAAAGCCCGAAGGGAGTGGCCGTCTCATTAACTGCCAACGTCACACTATACAAAGCGCTATAAATATTTAAATGAGTGAAAGTTTATACATCGGATTCATTGTGTCACCATTGCATACGTGAATTAAAGAAAGATGGAGGTACTTGTGAGTGTTAGAGCAATGTATTTTGTAAACAACTTTTACCACGGAATAAAATAGAAAAGTATTCCTTTTGTTATTTTATGATTGAATCGGGTATTGTGTCCAGCTTGTTTTCAATGAATGTTTTGAAAATAAAATAAATTATTACATATTCCAGCTGTTCAAATATCAAATATCATATTTCAGAGTACTGACAATCATCTGGCAAACCAAAACATAACAAGCTTATCTTACAAATGGAGTTGTTTAGTGGAAGTCGGTCACCCGATCTGACACTCACTGAAGGTTACTAAAACATGACACTTAATCGTATGAAGTGTGCACAGTTCAATATGACCATTATATTTTAATAAAATCTCTGTAATGATAACGACATCGAAATAAACAGACCACGATAAAGTGTACAGATATACTGTCGTCAACAAGATGGGAATGGTGAAACAGTTATTATATTACTACAAAGAAAATTGTTAGGTTCTCTTCTTTGTATTGAATTGGAAATATAGTTAAATTTTTATGACCTGAAATCCATTAGATAGTCTACACGAGTTGCTAGATTGTATCTAGTAATGTGAAACATCTAATGCGTAGTGGCGGGCCGGAGGGCCTAGCCAAGTTACATTCACATAGACAGTTATTTTACTGGTTGTTTTGAATTGTTCGCGTGACTGTTTTATCAATCCCATACATTTTCGTGAACGTTAATCAACTAGAAATACATCTTGTGTAGGTCCTATAACCGGCTGTTGGCGACCGAATCGCCTCGCCGCCACGTTCAATACTTTATTCAAACGGAGGTAAGACGACGCCTCCTCTTGTCGTAACCTTAAATACTGACCTGTCTGAGGTCTGAGTACAACCCATTGGCCTCGATGTCGTCTATTGGTAAATTATAAAATAAAAGTTATATTACAAGAGCCAACATGAAGAAAATGATAAAGTTTAATGGATTGCATGAGGATTACTAAGAAACAAATAAATTGATAATAAGCGCTAGATAAGCAACGTTTTTATCTACTCATTATCACAATTTGCATTAACTATTCTATATAGAATGTTAACAAAGCAGATATTTACGCAACATTTGGCATAGATGTTTTGAATTAATTAATTACTTACCTTTATCACCACACTACGCTTATTTAATGTTATTTATTGAATTAGTAAAAAGTAGTACAAGCAAATGTATTCCGTACAATAATATTTTACGTTAAGTACATTAAAGAGGCGTGGTGGAAGTTTCCTCCCTCTTATTATTACAATCGACCGAGGAAAGAGCATTAAAAGTTGGGATTTCTTTCACAAAGTTCGTTACGAGTAGCCAAGTTCTCCGTAGCAGTTGCGGGCAATATCAAACTGAACTGTGAATACTAAGATTTATATTCGATTACAACTTTTTTGACGACTGTCTGTAATATTTTACCTATGATTTTAAAGATTTAATAAATGCAAATTCGAGCGCTTTTGTTTTGGTTCACTTTTGTATGCTCATAAACATTCGGTAGAATTGCGTTACACAAAGTATATTTTGATTGTTTTTCCAGCGAATTGTCTAATGCTGATGCAACACCTTTTGTTCGGCGTAGTTGTTATAAGTGTATTTGTTAAATTTGCTAAATAAATGCAAGATATTGTTACATTTTACAGACTTGATACCCTTCATAACAATTATTGAAACACAATATTAAAGATTGACGTTAATTGATGGTATGTCTAAGTAATACGACATATATATATAAAGATACACGATACTGCACAATATGTGACCACTTGACATCCGACACTGGAAGTTGAACCGGTCTATTTATACCGAAGCCGGTGTGAGGCGACTTCATATCAGTATCACTTCATTCAGACGTTCCTCAAGTGGATAATGAAGGATGCCGAAAGTATTACAGGTTATTTAAAGGGGAACGTTGCTTTAAACGCAAAACAATGAAATAAACAAATAAAAAAAATTTAATCGTTGTTTTGGGTTCTAATAAAGACCCTTAACTAATAATAGTTTTTCTTAAATATCTTCCATGTTCAGTTACAATTTTATTATATGCATATAATAAGTTGATGTATCTTGCAATTTTTAATGTTATGTTAATGTTCTAGCTAGATAGTGCTCTAAATACTAGAAATAAATAGCCACTTCCGAGCATATCGTGATCGTAATTTAGTTCTATTTATTTACATTGTAACATTATGTATACTCCTGGATTGAATTGAACACATTCCATATCTTCATCGTGAAGTTATTTTACGGTTATCGCCGTAGCACGATTACCTTACATAAGTGTTACGTGTGCATAATGTGTAAGAATTGTCGCGAAATACGCCAGATACTATGACAGCGTCCGTGCGTGTCACTGTATTCTTACGTCACTACATATGTTTACGATATAAAGTGTTCTAGACAAGCAAATACAATTAAAAATCTACAAGGTTTTACTGTGATGTTATTTAAACAACTGTAGGTTAACAAACAGAATATAAATGTATGCATAAATTTACTTTTAAATTGCTACTTCAATGCCGATCATAATAGTTCTGGACTTTGACACAATATAAGTATTAGTCCGTACCCACAATCTACAATAGGTATTTTTCGATATGATATATTCGTATATATATATATATAAATACGAACGAACGAACAATCAAACGACCTTACCAATTAACGTTCTTTTAATATGATATGAAGTGCTTCATTGGAAGATAGTATATGCTTAATTCTATAGGCACATAGGTCAGGGTTCTAGAATTACGTATGTCTTAACACATTTTTCATAAAAAGTCCCTACATCCCGTCCCTACAATTTGTAATAAATTTCAGTCTTATTATTTATTATAAATCCACGGATGTTTTATTTCCTTTTATAGATAATGTAGGATAAAATGTTTGACTCACACATCAACAACTATTTCACATATCTATTGTAAAGCGAAATGTTTACATTTTTTCGGCAAAGAAAAAACGCGCACACATGGGGCCTGCATTTATTGCCAAGAATGTCTTTTTCCTAAGAATTAAAGGGCAATTTTTTGCTTGTGAACAAAAAGTCAATGGTTTCAGGCCGAAACGCTTTGTGAGCCCGTAATTATAAGTAAGAATAACTTCGGGGTTCTCTTTTGTCGAGAGAGGGGAGTTTTTCTAAGCGGGTAACGACCGCGGCAGGTGGTACATAAGTTGGCAGATAAATAAATGCCGAACAAAAAAAGTGCAACAAAAACTGGTTAAGGCGAGGCCAAGCGCCCGACAATGTCAAATAAAGGTCGTTATCGTAAAGTAAGCATCTATAATGACTTGTGAATATCAACTAAGGTATTCAACGATATTTCTATGCGGAAGTGATAAAATACAAATTTAATTAAGTCTCTAAATTCTCATTGTTCACTCCTAAAACGTGTTTCGTGCTTTATGTTTAGAATCAAGATGCATTCAATAAAGCTTCATGTGCCTTGCCTGTAGTTGGATGGGTTTAATGCAAAGAAATCTAGTGTTAAATCATATCGTTATATTTCGGGACCGATCATGAAATTATCAAGCCAATTTAACACAAAGTAGAACGTAAGAACACAAGAATTCATAGATAGTCTACGCTTCGACCTGCGAACTATAAGTTTAAGAGTTCTTTATATTCAACCGGTTGTGTCCATTAATATAATGAAGCCGCTGTGCCAGCGCGTCACGTCTCTAGCTGTGGGCCACGTCCGCATGTGCCACAAAAGGAATGCTCGGTATTATTATTACAACGAAAAAAGCTGACACTACATTTTTTCACGACATCCAGGTAGCGCAACAAAAAGCATCCACCGGGGAAACCGGTCTAGTAATAAAAAAAAGATACTTTGTAAAGGCACAATCATAAATCATGCACACTCATGAACGCAACCGGTTCGGTGCGTGCGTAGCCGTCCCGACTTCGCAGTCTTCGCACGCCTAATGAGCCTTCAATCAAGGTCGGTTTGGGATCGTCGTTAAATTATAACCTGTTTGGATCGCTTTTTATAGAACAATCCCATCTGGTAAGTTATTTGTGTATAGTATTTATTTTTAATCGTTACAAGCTTTTGAGCACTTGAGCATAAGCTTATTTAGTGTCTAGAAAGAGACCTATACACAATCCAATCCATTAGAAGGTGAAAAAGAAAGATTCAGAAGATTATTAACACTTCTCAAGTCAAGAACTCTAGAGGAGGTAATAATGAAAGCAGCAATGAGAGTAGCTATTGTGTGAGGTTGAAAAACAAACATTTCTCATTACGCGAGTGGCGCGAACCGGCCCATTGTTCTTGGGAGGACATAACGGACCATGGATTTACGTCAAGTTTTCGTCGACCGACGACCTCCGGGTAAACATTACAGCCCAACTGATTAATTAATTTATTTCATTTACACAATAAAAATAAAAGGTGATATGAGAAGAAGGTACCAAACAATTAGGTCATGTGGATACTACAAAGAAATAAAAATAATAGACTTCTAAGTAAACTATGCATGCAATTTTATTAACATTGTTAATAATTGGCAACATCTATTAATGAAACTTCACTCATCCGCATAAACCATCGTTTTGTAATACGCTGCAGATAGAACTACTTTACGACAACATTTATTGATTATTCCACCGATGGACGGATGCATGACAATTTATATCCTTTCAGAGATTTCTAAGGATTGGGGCCAAGGTTTACCGTAACTGGATAAGTGCGGGTCGCTGTGGGAGTATAAGAATATTTTTATGGTTCTGAATATTCTGTATCCGTATTCCGTCTTTAACAATATTAATTCTACTGTTCTTAAGTTAATTATCAGTTTGTCATCACAACGTTTCAACCTTGAGTAGATACCTACTCAATACTAAGTAAGTATATATGTACTTATTATACTCATGAAAAATACCCTGTGTACAAACCTAATAGTTATAAAGTTTCTGATACCACATGTTTTATACATAAAAATGTCTGAAAACATGGCCATACAGCGTTACTACTTTACAATTCCGCAGGAAAGTTGCTACTACGTGTCTTTCTCTATAAAAATCGATCAACTTGCTAGTTGAAAAAGATAGATAAGTCTAAAGTAGAGTGGCCAGTGGGTTCAACGGCCGTCAGACCTCGGACCAATTCGCGACATGAGATTGAATATTAAGTTGATTGCGATCGCAGCCCAAGGCCGGCCGCCATTACCGCGCGTCGACGGGCGACCACCCGCCATTTTGTGCACCGTGCACCGAAAGTTTCCACTAAAGCTTTGCTGTAATGACTTTTAAATCTGTGTCACATATCCTTTACATGTTAAACATATTATCTAAGGTATAGTTCATACCTACCCACAAAATAATTTATCAGTTTTTTGACATTGATTCCATCATAGCTTTAAAAACATGGATTTATATTTTATTATTCAATAAAATACTTAAATCTAGGTGTAGAGGACATATCCAGATAAATATTGTATATATGCGTTATAAAATATCAAACGAGTCTTCTAGTTTGACTACAAATTTGCATTTTTATTACTTGACCGGAACATAAGGTCATTTAAATTCGAAACAAATGTCTACGAAGATGTAAATTGGTTTGTTAAGACCCAAGATTTCTTTTTATTATGGTCTGCATTTAATACACAGGTATACAAATAAGTAAAAATACTGAATACTGAATACTGAATACTGAATAAATCTGAACAATGATTTCCCAAGTTTATAACCCCTATATTGACATTGCCTATAATAATTTATTACAATTAAGACTTGGCATTATTGTAACCTATTAGTATTAAGGTAAAATTAACTTTTTGTTACTAAGAAAAACTAAGAGCAAAAAAGAAATAACATTAAATACAGCACAGTCATGAAACGATAATGATAACTACTTAATTGCAAGCTCGTCGAGCCACAAGTGCCATAACTGATACTCTAATTATGTGTAAAAATGTACGCAATATGTAAAAAAAACTGTAGGCAAGGCGAGTCGATACGTTATGAATTAACGAGTAAAAACAAGGAAGTTATGAATTATATTTATATAAAATTGTAGAATTTTTGTAGAATCGTACATTTTTGAGATGCTTATCAATTCGACCCTTAAAATATTTAAAATCAATGTAGTTTGATATTCTTCAAATAAACATTATAGTTGGTTTAGTTACATTCACAGGAAGGAAACTTTTAAGTTTTATCCTTATTGACGTAGGCATATGAAATATGCAGCAATTTATGGATCAACTATCAATTTGGTGCTGTTGTTTTCCTTAATAGGTAAATCAATACAGTAAAAAATCAATAAAATATTCATTATTTTCGCTCAAACGAGTCCTGTGAGACAGGATTTCTATTGTTTATTTTTTATCGTTTCGGAAAGTCAGTAAGTACTAAATAGTAATTCGGTTCCAATTTATATTGCGAGGCTATTATCCTTGCAAATACCGATTAGTGCAATTCTATCATGTTTACATGTGCTCGGAATTTAATTCCGTCTGCTTTTGCAACTAGTAAAAACTGAATCCTTCACTTAGCGTGCCGTTACATGTGAACAAATACCTACAACATATCGAACAGTGAACACAGTTATTGGGACGTTAAATTATATTACTCATCAATAAAAATGTTTACAGCTATTAAAAGTCTCTTAACCTACATACGAATGAGCCGCAATAAAAATATAATTATATTAAAAAATCGTTATTTTGATAGCAAAATTTATTTGTTTGTTTGACAGTGATGTAACCTACCTCGCAAAACATTATCCTTTTCTCCTATAATTGTTTCTAACTATTTATTTTCCTTATTTATTTAGTTCAATAAAACAGCAGCAAGAAGACAATAGGTAGGTGTAAGTACCTAAAGACATCATAAGACAAATATTTATTTAAGACAACAAATCAAATCGAATATTTTTATTATTATTGGATGATGCCAATAAATGTATTTTAAAGTTTAAAGACAATTTAAGACTTATTGACCGCGTATGATACAATGAGCCGGTTGAGTTATTTATTTACTAGTGCACAAAAGGCCGTGAGCGTCAATCAGCGAAACGATCAGTTCTATGCGCCCGCGCTCCGTTGCGCTAGTTGCGTAACGTCCGGCGCCATCTTACAATTTGAAATTGCCATACCTAGTAACACGTTACGTATACAATATTAATTAAACATAACATTTAAATCATGCCAATCCTAGAAAAAAGAAATGAAAAAGTCTAAAGTATTAGTTACATAATATTCAAAGAATTCTATTACTAGTCTTACTTTATTATAGTTCTGTATTATACTTTATCTACATTTAACCTTATTCGTGTATGCTCGGCGTAAGGAATTAAAAAGAAAACTATAATTTTCTATTACATATTTCCATTTGCTCGTGTATTAAAATATTATTTGTCGATCCAATACAACCTTAAAACAATGCGTTTCGAAACAGATTTCGGGGAACGGGGTAGTGATAACTCTTCTAAGAACCGATTAGGGTTCGACGTTCAAATTCCCTGTAAAGGGCCATGAATCTTCCGTTTATAGTGACTACAACGAGATGAATGTCCAGTATGTGAGAGGTTCTCCAAATAGGGTCCGTCCACCCGCTGCTGTGAAAACTTTCCCCTAAGATCGAATCAAGCGCTCTTGCACTAGGCAAAATACGTGTCATAGCGGGAAATCGGTTACAAACACACAAAATAATGTGTAAAGAATGCATTTGCGTCATCCTGTAAAAAATTCTCAGCCTCTGTAGTCGTGACTTGTGATTAAAACATTATCTGAATACGTTACCGCGAAACGTTCGTAAAGATAACACTAAATCATAAGATGAACATCAAAACAATTTTTATTATGACTTCGTTATGTTATTATTTCACAAGTTACTTTTAAAGAAGAAAAACATTTTTCACAAAAAAATCATAGCAGTTTGCAGTTAAAAGTTTATACGTACAAAAATGTCAAATTCATTTTACAACAGATGGAAACATTTATTGGTAGATATACGAGACCCGCGACTGCAAAGAGAAGCTTTCTTTGTTCAATTCAAAGGCTATTCAAACTAGAAGCGGAATCCCTCTCTCAATAAACTTATAAATCGAGCTGTCAGTTCCTGTTCAATAAATTACAAAAGAGGGCAAGATAAGACAGATACTCCAGAGAGGATATTACAACCGGCTCAGGTAATGGAGATTGAGTTAAGCGATGTGTGACTGAGATAGAAGATACCTACTAGTTCAAGTAACGGTACCTTGGGGTGAAAGTACACATACTCGTAACGTAATGTTGAGTCAAGTGTGTAAAGTTTAAACATTTCACTTACTTATATGGAATTTATAATGGTTAGCCATTCTGAAATCGAGAATTATGGAATAAATATTTGTAGAAGGAACACATATAGTCGTACTTGTATTTAAGCGAGAAAACTTGTTGTTTACAGACATTAAGAAGTAATACGCCTTGTTATTTAGAAGAGCCATTAAATAATAATAAAACAGCCATAAACAGCAACCCGACCTATAAAGACTTTATAACTTGAGGTCAACATTCGATTATTACTACCGAAATGAATTTTAAGAGCAAATTATATTCGAGAATGATCGTTATCTCAGAGGGGCAACAAAAACCGGTTTTCGAATTTAAAACGAACTTCTGACAAAGGTGAGCCATTCGTTTCTTGAACACGACGAGCTAGCCAGCCACGGCGCGAACGTCGGCTTTAGTCGAAAATATGTAAATTGTTGTTTATGCAGTGGACCGAGGACGGAAACGGTACAGCCGACCATTTGCAATTCCACAACGATATTGTTTAAAGCGGAGACGTCGCCATGAATAAATAAATGGAATAGATCCTGTATAGATTCGCGTCGCGTTCATGGCCGCGTTCCCAGCCGGCCATTGTTCTTTACGTAACGACGACGTGACGTGAGCGATGCGATTTATTATGCTTACGCAGGTGCTGCGCTCGTTACTGGGTGTCGATTTCCCTAACTATTGTTCTCATATTATACTCGCGGCTAATCTATGCATACCGTTCATTGCTTCTACATCTACGCAATAACATTATTGAAAAACGGATCACAAATAATCAAGTATAGCTTATTCAGTTATTTTTAATACTTTTCAATTGATAAAGCATAGCATGACGTGTGAAATAGAATTGATAGCTCGCTGTAGCTCATTTTCCCCACTACCACCCAATTCAGTAGTTATACTGTTTTATTTATATTACCTATCATATTTTCTATGCGACGTGGCAGATGCTAGTATACACGAGCAAATAATATTTAAGTGACATAAAGATTGGAAGAAAATAGGTACTTAAATAAATTACTTACAATATAGGTACCTACTTATTTTACCAACCATAGAGGTGGTGTCTAGTGTGTCATTTATTATTTGTAACGTTGATATAGAAAAATAAAATGGTTATACCAAGCAATTGTTGGCATTGTTTATTTTCTTAGAAATACGTATTCGCAAATGTACTAGTAGGTACAGTCGTTTCCGAAGCCAAACAATGGACGTGAGAAACAACACTAACGTTCCATTAGAACGAAACAAAGACGTCAAAACAATCACAAATATCCGTTAGGTCTACACGAACATAAACGAGAAAACTGATTAAAGTAAACACGATAAAGGCACTCGCTGACACTCGCTTTTCTTCTAATTAATCCAATATGATTCACGCGCGCTCAGTTCGTGTCACTGACCTTCACGTAATTGCCGGCGGATACGCGGCTGTCAGGCCGCTGTGTATTTTATCATGTCGCTCCGTTTCAACTAAACAAAGATACACAAATTTGATATATAGGTACACTTGGACCTATATAAACAGCGTATTATCGATCCTGATTTGTTATTATGTAGTTATTCAACCCAGTCCTGCGACTGTAACTTCGTTTTAAAGTTAATTTCGAGTCATTAGAGTCAGGTGGGTTAAGAGATTGGGGTGAGTGTGTTGCATTCCGGCACGTTCGGTGAGGGCACCCCACAAAACGTGCGCTCGACGTATTCCCCTCCCCACTCCTCCCTGCGACCGGGATCGGGGGTTGGGTTGGGATCCGCCGACATGCAAATTTAATATTGTTACTTTTATTCTGACTTCACAAGGGCACTGGGAGAAGTAAAGTGTGATAAGAGCGTAATGTGTATAAATGGCGCTCGTTCTCTAAACACGCGGGTGGAAAGTTGTTTTATGCAAAGCTGAACTACCTGAATGCTTTATGTAAATGTTAAATAACTGATAGCTCGTTTCCGTTCCCACACACAAGTTTTGAGTGTGTTTGCTGTGTAGTCGTAAAGTAATAATAACTTATGGAAACAGGACTAACTTCATTGGAAACTTTCATTCGAACGTGTTGCGGTAAATGTAGTTCGTCTATTTGGCAATAAGTTAGTTAGTGTGTTACTTTTACCTAGTTAGCTGTTCAGTGGTATAATGGATTAAATAATTAGAAAACTACATACCTATCTATAAATAGATTTCGAGAGAATTACAAGAAAAGAAGAGCTATTTTAGCAGTCAATATTTTTCTATTAACATTATAAAGTAGGCAAAACATAAACATCCATTTATTTATGAACCTACTATTGTTATTGATCAATACATATGTACATATTTATTGATCGATTGTGTTAAAATAAGCTATTATTGTAATTTTACATAGCCTTCGACTTTATGATAATACTGACCTCAAAGTTATGCAATTTAACGACATAAGCAGATGTAAGATAGTTCAATAATTAGAATAAAAAATATGAATAAATAGAGAACCGGTATTTTATATAAAATTATGTTGAATATTTCGTATAACTAAAATTAGACATGAAGCAAAAAGTATATGTATCCACTAACGACTCAATATAAATATATAAAACATGTAGATATTAATTTTGAATGAATAGAGTAAACAAATCACATATCCAATTTATGTATATCCAAATATAATTATTTTATTATACAAATTCAGCGTTAATTAAAACTTTGTATGTGAGTTACACCCTCCGGCTATTTAATCATCAACATTATTATGAAGCTGGTAATAGATTATTTATTAAAATTTATATCTCTGTCGTGTACTTCATCCAACTATTACCTACGCGGAGTCACACAAATATACTTTCGGCAGTCATCAAGGCACATAATTGCTGGAATAATTGATTCAAGTGTAGTACATACAACGACATGGCGGCGACCGACGAAACCAATTAAAATCAAATTGTTTGGTAAACAAGCGAGCTCGACGCCGCGGAAGCTTATCCAATATCCGAATTCCGTTTAACTGACACAAAGGACTGTCGCTTCCACGTCGCTTTGTACTCGACGTGCGTTACTTTGCTTCTGTACCTACCAAGTGGATGCTTCTATACATTATTATGTACGTATGTAAAATTCCTTTATAATGTTGAGCGAAAAAGCACCATTATATTCCGCGTGACTGATGTTTAATATAAATTGAAAGAACGTTGATAGACATCATTTTGTATAGGTAATTATGTAAGTAATATTAGGTACGCAATAACACCCTTCAATTTTATTTCAATCAAATATTCATCTTTAATTAAACTAGATACTACCACTACTACAAAGCAAGTGAGCTGACAACTAGAAATATTATCAATGAGATGATCAGAATTGTTTACGCGCACCGCAAGCAAACTTGTAGACCAACCTTGGAAACTAGACTAGTTTCACATTCTAAAGTTGTTTCTACTGACAGGGCAACTCGACTTAAGTGACCGAACTTCTAGCGATGAACAACAAACTGAGCAAAGTTCAAACCTGAGCCCGTTGTTCACAACTTCCGAACCAATATAAAGTTGCCAGCTACTCGCTGAATACATTAATGTTAATAGAAAGTATCGGAATTGAGGACTCGTCACTCTATAAAGTATTTCCTTGGCAAATGGATTGATCGCTTTATAAAAGCCGATTGAAGCATTTCTTCTCAATGGTAAATACCTACTGTAATACCAATCATTAGCCCGAAAAGACAGACATGTAAACTATTATGAGCAGACATAAAAACCAGAAATTCATTATGAAAACACATTTAGTCCTTAAACTGTATTACAATCATAATAAAGGAAACCAGTTATGGCCTAAACCACCTTTCTTCAACTCCTTTTTTGTTAATTTCAACTTTCTCAGCGCCAATGTACATTATCATATTTGATTAAACCTCAAAGTCTTTGAGTTAAGTCAAAGAGCAACCGATTACTACATATTGAAAGGTATACAAAACATTTTCGACATACACTTGTCTTGATACGTTATTTCAAATAATATGATCAATGACTATTCAAATACATAGCAGCTATTTAGCTGGTCGTAATGCGAAGAGCAAACAATTAACAAAAGCGTTAACAAAAGAATTGTTACTGTATAATGTGAACACTTGCTCGTACGAGACTTTTAAATATATTGTGCGATAGTTTTCGAGCTATCTCCGAATCAGCTCTACCCGTGACATCACGTCCCTGTCGCACGCAGGGATCGTACAAAATGAAAGCACGTTTTATCTGTCTTTATCGCGGATACAATATTTCAGTCAAAGGACAACTTTCTAGTCTCTGAACGGACAAAATCGAACAATTTATTATTCGTCGTTGTCTTTTTCGTTTTACTCGTAGTTCTAGATATTTGCCTATTTCTTACTGCCACTACCTAGTTTTTGAAACTGAAGCGTAAATCGCTACTTTTTGCTTGAGAGAAAAATCTTACCAAGTAATAGATATTTAGTATTTACAGTTAATACGATAATAATGAGCTTTTGTGTGGGGATAATAAAGACAGGCGAGCAAAAAGTTATCTGAAGCTCTGAACTACAGTCAAACTCTACAGCTGAGCTGTTAGCTAAAACGAGAAAGTTTCAACGAAACAAGTAGGTAACTTCTGCCCAAACCGGCTATTGTGTTACGTAAAACTTTTCTTTGTAACAAACAAAA
>DWQK01001270.1:0-16179 GCA_018231225.1 Noctuana stator
ACGCGCTAATCTCTGGAACTACAAGTCGGATTTAAAAAATTCTTTTTGTGTCTGATAGCTACATTAATGAGGAAGGTGTGGAAGGGCTATCAACCGTTACGTGCCAATTCTTAACGCGGGTGAAACTGCGTGGCAGAGCTAGTTGAAAAATAAAATGAGATTTTTTTTATATCATGCTTTGGTGTTTTGTTTTAAGGTGGTTCTAAGGTTATCGCAGTAATCAGATCGAGCCATCGCTTCATTTTGGACCCATCCAGATCAAGAAATTGTGTTTTGCCGTAAATGTAAGTAGATTTTGTCCAACTTTGTTCCAATCCAAAGTCGGGTGAGGTCTGCTTGCATGTACGTCAAACGTCGTCGACGCAAAGAAGTACCTACATCGCATCGCCAGATTCTAGAAGAGTCTTAGGTCATCGTTTTAAGTACGATTCGACCGGCTATTCTGTTTCTTAGCCCTTCGAGTCTTACTTGAGTTGATGGCTGAGATGTTAAGAATTATGACACTTAGAAGATTTAAAATAAGATACCTACTTATAAACTTTGCTGGAGGGCCTCAGAGAGCAGTTCGCATCTACAATACAACGTTACACTCATAATTTCATTCTGTATACTTCTGAAGGTACTTTCTGCCTTCCCCGGTTGTGGGAAGAGACGCGTTCCCAGCAGTGGGACATAAAAAAGGGTTGAAGGCATACTTCTGAAGACTAAAAATTAACACAATAAATATAGATATATGTATGTAGCAAACTTAATATTTTTCATTATTTAAAACGCACTGCAGATT
Source organism: Noctuana stator (assembly GCA_018231225.1). NCBI lineage: Eukaryota > Metazoa > Arthropoda > Insecta > Lepidoptera > Hesperiidae > Noctuana > Noctuana stator. The sequence continues at coordinate 785 of DWQK01001270.1, forward strand.
TTGCATTGACAGAGCAAGCAATGTTATATAATTACGATACGCCATGCAACAAATTCATTGGAATTGGTGAAGGAAAATATTTTGATGCAATCTGTATGACTTTTTTATGTTCGCGCTGCAGACATTATAATTATTTTAGGAAAGATTCAAATGCATTGATACATGAAAATAAATCTTTTTCAGAACACTAATAACTAACAGTTAATTACTAATTAATAACACTAATAACTAACTAACAGTTTTGCCAAAAATAATTAATTGCATCAACTTTAAATAAATGTGTCGCATGAAATATGAATGTGTGTGTGTGTTTGTGTGTGTGTGAGTATACGTATGCTTTAATTGTATTAATTGTTTTTTAATTTGAAAATGAATACCTACCTGTATTACTCACTCTATTCTTAAAACATTATTTGCTTTAATGGAAAATGTATATACTGTTAAGTTTTTTAGGTAGGTATTGTAACTTCTTTACTACGACCATTTTAATTAAGTTTCGTTTTACTTACTCAATTTCTCCATTTTCAACTGCAGTTCCTTCGAATTTTCCGTCTACAACGACATAAACGAGCCGATTCCCATCCCAGTTTCAATCGTAAACAGTCCTGAATTGGCCGACATTATCCAATCTGGATACAAAACATGTTACCACTCAATCTAGATCCAGAATATTCGCGCTGATTGCATTAAATCACAAAAGCGGTGTAGGATCCCAAATAAGGAAGTTGTCAGTTATCCGCGCGTCCCTAATGGGAGAATCAGTGCAGATTATTTGATTGTGCAATCGCTGAATATCTGCAGCCTGTTATTGATAGCCAGGCGCGGATCCAGGCTTTAATTCACAGGGAGGGTTGCTTTAACGCTTCACACTCACAGCCCCACACTAGGATTCCGTGTCGTGGGTGCCATGGAGACATACAAAGACAAATACACACCACCTAGACCAAGAACAGAAATCTACAGAAGTCGTCAGCCTTATCTTTTTTCTCCTGTTTTAGTGGGTCTTGACTGTCGCCTGTTATTTGTTTCTGTTTTAGATCAAAAAGGAGAACTTGGGAGAGGGCCAGATTTATCTGCTTTTTAAAAGATTAAATTAATACCTATTTGGAAATTGATGGAAATAAATTCTTGATTGGTCGTGAGTTGTGGGGGAGGGGGGGGGAGGAAATTCCGATTGTCCCCTGGATCCGCGCCTGTTGATGGCAGAAGATATGTACAATGAGCGTGATGGATGCAAATTGGTGCATCCTGTACTGGTGGCGTGAGGATGGCAGATTTTTCTATTAGTGCCAGTGCAATTTCGAGAATTGATCCCCTTGTTGGTTAACCAGCAAATTGCCCCTGCGCAGCTGCGGTGATAAATCTGCAGGATGTGTCTATAGATGTTCTATGTTCGTTATGATGAAGGGTCCTTAAATCAAATTGATCTCGATATTGATATTATGCACGTACTAGGTGCTATGTGTTATTGTGTTATATTTTTATATTCCGGCCACAGTTTTTCAGGACGGAGTCATTTTTGCCCTTCAAATAGTATTTACACTTCACCTTCAACCCATAAATGTCTTGAAGCTAGCATGGGTCTCTACACAAATCGATTCTTACCTTATCAAGTTTATCTTACTTTTTATTTAACTTGCATGCAGGTCACCTAATTTTAAGTTGGCAGTAACCCATTGACATCCATGTCAAATTATAAATAGGAGAGAGGTTAGGTCAGTGTAGTTTTTTGAAGATTGTAGTCACCTCAAATAAAGTGCATCCGTAAACAAAAACTTGACACGACGCGACGGGTCATAAGGGTAGCCTTACAAAGTACATAATTATTATTTAATCTGTGGTAACGATGATACCTCCCCGGGCGGACTATAGTTGTACAGTCTAATGTTAAATGTTATATCTCTCTAATATCTAATAAATAACATACCTTTATTTAAATTACGTTACGCATTCCAGTGTGTTGTCCAGCTGTTTATTATGTCATCAAGTTAGAGACTATTAATCAAAGACAATTCTTTTGAAATGATGCGGGGTGTTAAGGTCGGACCTACACTGCAGTTCGAGCTAATAGAAGCTATAATCATGACTTAATATAAAATTAAAAGTGTAGCCAATGGGTATTTATGAACGTTAGTAGGGCGTAATATCTCATAACCTTATTATGCCGTACCATTTTGATAACGTCTAAATGTATATTATGTATTTAATTTTGTACTACATTTTGTCCACTACAAGTACTGAAGTGACATTTGAGGTCACACTAAACCTCAAATATCACTTCATTAATATTTGAGATTGGATATGGGCCTACCTGTCTATCCTTTCATCTAAGAAACCCAGAAAATAGTTAAGTTTTTGCTTTTTTAAACTTGGCTTTAGCTGCAATAAAAATATATAATTATGATAAGATATAAAATTTATCCTATGTTTAAGTGGAACAATAGTTTAAAAGCAGCATCAGTTACCACAGACTGGGGTTAATTGAATTTAATTCAATCTAAGAACAAGCCGTGCCATTTCCGCCGGAAGCGTGCTGCAATAAGGTAGTTCCGTTTAAGTGAAACTTTAATTTTATTGAGGTAACAAATAGTCTCAAATCAATATAAAAATAGTAAAAGTAATCTAATTTCCGTTTTCAAAAACAATTCTTGTGTTGGTGGGTAAAGAATAACAAAGTAGATTAAAATATGAATAATTTTTATTAATAAATAGATAAGATGTAATGGTTATGTACTGAGCTACGAGGCTTATGAAGAATCTCACGGATTCAAACAGGATAAAGCTAGTAAAACTGTGAGAAAAATATTAGAAGAATACCTGGATAAGAACGAACGCCGAAGAAAATAAAATAGAAGGGTTAAATCATTTAAATAGACGTGACCGACAATATGAGTAATATATCAGATAGACAAGATGAAGAAAAGAACGCAAGAGAAGTAAGAGATGAGAAATTAAAACCCAAAAAGGATAAACGCTGACAAATTACCGCTTACCAATCAACACTGCTCCGTGCCAATAAAGAATATAGAGGTTAATCTAATTACACTCAACGTGTGATTTCAAATCTAGGAGCAAAAGTCAACGAATCACGTCCAGCTCCTGTTTGATCAGGACTTAATTCAATTTAATTGAATGTAGATATGTTAATTGTAAGCACAGACCGTGTTATACTGAGAGGACGCGCGGACGGTGCGAAAGCTGAACTTAAACTTGAAATTAAGCTCTGTGTCAAACAGGACGGAGGGCATGTTGTTAATACTTCGCAGAAAGCAGTACGAATAAGGCAGAGCGAAGATAAAAAGGGGCACGTGAGGAACATGCTACATTTTGGTAATGAAAATCTTTGGAGGACCATTTCTTTATATTTTCTAGGCTTCTCCGTGTTATGAGGTAATCACAAAATGCACCGTGTTATAAAAATTTATGAAGTGATTAAATGACTATTCAAAATCACATAATCGTAATAAATGAGGACTACATTGAAAAGGCTATTAAGAAGTCTGGCAACCAGGTTTTGACTCAAGTAATATTATTATGTTACCGAAAAATGCAAAACTTACTGATAATGGCGTAGAGGCGTGACATTAATGAGATACAAAAGCTGCTGATCAAGTAATTAAAAATGGTGCGAAAGTAGATCTACTAAATAAAGGGTATTTCTTAATATAGAAAGAAGGAGGATCTCAAAAAATTTGAAATTTACATTTTTCAAAAATTCACGATACTTTAAATAATGGCAAAGTTAAAAATATAGGTAAAAAAGCCAATGTCTGTTGGTTATTACCGACAATCCAGTATTATTCTTGTGAATTTTCCATAATCTTGTCTTACCTAAATGAAACTAAGGAATTTAATACGATCTTCACTATTTTGTGTAATGTAAGAGATAATTCTTTAGAGAATCAGTTTGATTAAATTGAGAATATAGTTAAAGATCTTAAAATTCTCAAAAATAACGAAAGATACAATGAAAGAGCTCTTTCATTGGACGTAGCTCTCTCATGTATTCCACAAGCAAAACATCTTAAAAAGTAAGGACACTAAAGATGAAGTGGTAAAGTAATAGAAATTAGCGTTAACAGAGTACTAAGACGGTCCCACACCAGCCCGCGTCATTCAATGAAATAAGTAGATAATATGGGCTCCTCTATTTAAAGGTAGTTAAACTTAGTTAAGGAGTAGTCTCAAGCCGAGTGCAGGCGTCGCAACACGTCAGCCATCTTGCTAGTTTCAATTCAAATATCGAACGCGCCGGCCGGGTGTGCAGTTTGATGTTACGCAGTGACAGTTGATTGGATACGCTGACTTTGGCGCCGGTTTTTTCATCAGCGCCATGAAAATTCTTGGTGAGACACTTTTTACTGTAAAAAATATAAGTTCTACTGTTACACCGATAAATTTATTTGTGCTTTTTTATTTCTTACCATTACTTTTTTCACTCGCTACTTATTTTTATCGTAACTTGTATTATTGTTTCCATTTTTTTGTTCCAATTGCAGCACATGGTTATGTATGTGCGATCTAAATTATTATCTACTTCACCTTTATTTCCAGTTATTTTATAAAATATAGTTTTGTTTTCTGTCAATGCTATTTAAATTAATTTGACATGCGTTGCAATAATTCATTCTATACAATTTGTCACATACGTACGTACAAGGAAAAATACGTATGTACGTACAGGCAGGGCAATGTATGGTTGATTTCATATTACCAATTCACTGTCCATTACGTAGTGTTGTAGGTATGGATGACGTTATGCCACTATTTAGAGCAGCACATGATAGTGAATCATTAATAAATTCTAAGTGTCGTGAATTACTTTAAGCCATTAAGGGCGAATGTACACCAACAACGGAGCTAAGAAAAAAAGGAACAAAACAAAATTACAATCTAAAAGAGAAGAGCAAGAAAAGGAATATTACTCATTGCTTCGGATATAAAACTTAAAACGTCTGACATCTCGCGAAGAAATGTTCTATTTACAGGCGCTAACAAGATAATACGGGGTGGCAACCCGGAGCGATAAGAAAGGGCAAAAGTTAAAGGATGAATATAAAGACCCACAGATAGTGTTAAAGCCACAGTGTGTTGAACTTGCGAACAGTAAACAGTTGGTGTTGTTATTTGAACCATTGCACTCGTTGTCTTTCCTTCGCCTTAAATAGTTGTCATTGAGATAGTAAAATTACATAGATAAGTTATTGTCTAAAGATCACAAACAACACTGTTTGTATTATTGTTAAAAATAATACTATTAACGTTATGATCGAGGCTAATTACGATCATATCTGTATTAGCCAAGTAGGATAGATAAATGGTAGCTTGCTAGCTTGTTTTCGGTTAAAGGAAAACGGTTCAATAATACACGAGTTTCCTTCCCGATAAAAAATAAAATATTCAAATAAATTGGCATTATTCTGTAATTGCAAAAAAAGCAGAATATTTTCGTCTCATAATTTTAATAATGATCAGAAAATTTCTTTGAAGCTCATGAAAGTACCTGTGTACCTACGTTTTAAGGATAAAGTTCATGTAATAGATTTCCAGCTAAAATGAAATTGAGTCCTTTGAATATATCGAAGAGATCTTTAATTGGAAACTAATAAATGCTGAAAGAGTTTTTTTACAACATAATAATAATATGTAGTAGAATGATGGATTGGCGATCGCGAAGCCTAAAATGTTTTTGATTTATTCTTTACTAGCTGTGTCACTCGGTTTCTCACCCGCGTTAAGAATTGTGACGTAACGCTTGATAGCCTATAACCTTCCTCATTAATGTAATTATCATACACAAAAAGATTTTTCAAATCCGACTTGTAGTTCCAGAGATTAGCGCGTTCAAACAAACAAACAAACAAACTCTTCAGCTTTATGTATTAGTATAGATTAGGTAACACAAATTATCTGTCTTTACACAGGAAGTGCCGACATGAAACTCAAAACAGAAATAATAAAATCGTTATGACATTATAAACTTTTCAGCGAAGGCTGTAAAGGTCAAATTGGCAGTGTATTTTCAGAGGCTAAATTACTAGCAACCAAGCTGTATGCGAACCACGTAAACTATTACAGAGATATAATCTTTGTGTCATTGGCACAAAAGGCTAAATTGGCGTGAAATTTCAAGCAGCTGCGTCGCCATAGTGGTGTTGGCGAATCGTTGGCGTTTATTAGGGTGTAAAATTTTGATTATGTGCTCGATCCATTTTAGTGAAATTCGTGTGAATTAGAATTTCCAGCTAGATATTTCTTACCAAGTTATCGTGTTTTCCTCTCCTCTCTTCATAAGTACCTGGCCTCAAACAGGATTTCTCCTTATTTGAGGTTGGATGATGTCTATGGGTGGCAATGATCACTTAAGATCCGGTTGCATGCTCGTTTGTTATTCATATACATTAAAAAAATAGCAAGATAACTAACAAATAAATTCCTAACAATATCTAGTGGCTCTCAAAGTTGTGACAGTCGGAACGGCACTCAATTCGGTCAGTGCTGTTGTGAAGAGAGGATCATTTTTGAATTGCACTATGAAGCCGGCCCATTAACTTTAGGATTAAGTGCTCGCAAGTAATTGAAAACAGAATTCAAACTCAAGAAGTCATTTAGAGTTCTGATTGGTTTCTTTTTTCACAAATATTAATAGAATTATGTTAGAAAATCTAGTTTAAAGTACACTTTTTTGTTTTGTTTTTAGTACTCTTTTGATAGTGACAGCTGTAATGTTGACAGTGACAGTTATAGAGCTAATGCTCCTTACACAAGTTACACATAGTGTTTAAATAATCTTGGCAAGCTTGAACGACATTGAACGCAGAAGATATTGGAGAACACGAAATGAAACAAGTTGCAGTGGATACTTTTTCATTTCCGGCCAAAAGCTCATACTGTGTTATTGCTTGAATGCTGCCCTCACAGCGGTTGTGCAGCGTTAATGAAAAACTAACTTTTTAGATTTTTCAGAGACTCGTAGGTATTTGTAATGGTTCACTTACATTTCACTATTGAAATTTTCAAGCCGATATCATTCTTGAATTTTGATGCTTTTCAACTGACTTAAAAAAACGAGTAGGTTTGTTAATTCGACTGTATTTTCAAACTCAAACCTCTCGACTGGGTGAATATATTTTGATGATTGTTTTGTGACAATGGCATTCGTGAGAAAACCATTTTCTTTATATAAAACACTTAAGTATACCTACCTTATACTTATCTATAATATAGAAAACTTCTAACTTGTGACACTACTAATGAGTAATTTTACGTTAACCTAATTTATAATTAGCGATTATGTAAATACAATCCCAATCCAATCATATATTGTATAAAAGTTAACACGCTTGTTCTCGCAATAAATACGGCCATTTCCTGTCTTATTTCTCCCTGTTCTGTGGTTCGAACATCCTTACCAATGCACAAGTCAGTCAACAAACACAACAGGCACAAAGTCTGTTTATCCGCCGCTGATCGGTCGTTATCTTTTACGACAGTTTAATTCACCGATCGAGATTTATGTGTGGGAACCGACGACGATCGTTCGACGTTAATTTGCTTTGCTTAATCTGTAGTCGTTGGAACTAATTGTGACCGTATTTAGCGAAACCTGGATCTATGTTCTTTGCAAAGTTTATGCTATTACCTATCGTATAGTGCCGTTATTGACGGTAAAACGGCTAATATGGGCAAGAATTTGAAGAGTGATAGACGATAGAAAGGCCTGGTTTAATCCCAGACTTTCTTATTACTTAAATAATCATTAATATCATAAAACTCTATGCAATATAAATATTGTTGAGCCGTTTTTATACTATAAATTTTGTTAATTAAAGTAAATAAAGTAAAAGTTAATAAAGGATTGTTATTATACTATAAAATTTTAGAGATTTTAATAAAGAAATGCCTTGAAGCCTAATCTTAGAAAGCTGTTTTCATTTTCACTATAGATGTAAATCGAGAAGAGTTCCAAAATTACCAATCTTTTTCCCTTTCCACAATTTTCTCCGAAACAAAATTAAGCTACTGTTTCATAAAGGAAATGCTGGGTTTGGAGCGACACTTACGGGAAGGTATTATTTAATATAACTTCTGAGCATAGCTCTATAAACGGTTCAAAACTAAGTTTAACGCATCACCGACAAACAATTTGACTAAAACGTAAAAACTTCTCAAAATATATGGCTATGTTTCCGGAATATTCACTGGCAATTCCTTAAAAGGGTAAGCCCCCAGACACCAGCAGGTGGCGAATTGCGACAGAGTAATGAATCACTTCCGTCGGATCAACAGATTACTGGCGGCGGAAAATTAAACATCCTTACCCCAGGGTACACTTACTATGCTTTATCTGAAATATTCCACGACAGACTAATAATAACACTAGTAAACACTAGTAAATATTTTTTTTTATTCTGAACACAAACAGTCATGTTTTACATTTACAACTTTCGTAAACATTAGTCTAGGATTAAAGACTTTTACAGACAGGATTACACGTATGTAAAATGACAGTATTTTTTTCTTGGACATCAAACATAATATATATTATAAATAATATTATACCGCTTCACATTAGGATTACGTGTGCCGTGGGTACCATGGACACACACAAAGACAACACAACCACCCAGAGAAAGAACTAAACGATGAACTCATTACTCTTAACTCATTTTAACTTTGGCCGTGCTGGGTGTCAAACCCAGGATCCTTCGAATGGTACACCGACATGGTAACCACTACGCCACACGGGTCGTGCTAGAAAAAAATTCCAGAATCATAACTTTTTTAGGCGTATTTAGATTTTGAGGTAAATTAATGTTTTATTTTGAGAATTCGTTTAATAGCCTAACTAAGGACTCAAGAAAATTTATCTAAATTTTCATCAAATATAGAATAAAGATCGTGCTGAAAATTTCATAAATAAAAAATAAATAATCAACAGAAAAGGTTTTAACATTTTGTGAAAAGCTAAAGAAAAGAAAATATCTAGTCATTGAAACAAAACCAAATGTATACAAATAAACAAACAGTGAACTAAGTCGGCTCTATGAAGTAAACATTCATTGCAATCAACGAAATGAAATCTTTTTTATAAAAGCCACTACCCGACAACAATCTCAAACGAGCGCTTTGTCAGCAACAAATGAAACAAACGAATGATTTTCTCTAACAAAATAAAACTTGCTCCAACTTCTGCATCTCTTTGCTTTTCATTAAACGAGATAAAATGAATTAATTTACTTAAATGTCTTTTGGTTTGGATGTACTCTAGTATTTCTGCGGAGGATAAATGAAAAACTTGCTTTATATCCAATTAATTCCGCACCATCTGGTATTATATTCTTTCAGAATTATAATTATTAAATATCCATTAAAATTCATAAGAAAACGTAGAAATGTAATCCTATTTATATAACTCCTTGGCCAACACTGTAGAGTGACCTACTCGATATGATTTCAAGCTAAATTTAATCAGACTCTTTGCGAGTTGTCACTGGCCGCACACGTCAACTCAGTCAGTTAAAATTATCAACCGGTCAATGACATTGACCTGTAATATAATAAAGTAACCAATATCCACACACAATGGATTTAAATGAGAATACAATTAAGGAGGAGGTAGGAAACTTTGTGTCCAGTTTACAGAAACTGCTTCCAAAGAAGAAGGAGATATTAGTTTTTGATACCAAGAAGCCGAAATTGACAAGGCTAAGTGACATCCACGCGGAGGCGAAGAGCGTGTTTCCAAACTGTTTTATTGGAGCTAAACTAGTAATTTTGAGAGAAATGATGGACAAGGTAAAAGTGATTCAACAATACAACTACGGGAAGCCTAAAGAATCCTACAAGAGTTTCTCACAGTTGCTTCACAAGGAATTAGAACCGAAAGAAGTTGACGACGGATTGTTAATTGACTCCTCAGGTTCGGCCACTGCTATATATAAAGAAAAAATCGAAGGAGATTACGAGATGCGTTTGACTTCCAAGATTAAGGACTTGATATCATCTGAAACGGAAATAGTGTTAGAGAAAGAGAATCAAAAGGCGCTAGGCTCCATATCGTGTTCAATGAAAGATGTCGACCCGAACACACTACGATTAGTAACGCAGTGGACTTATAGAGTGATACCGGAGTTTTTTATCGGTACAGAGTTTGGCTTGCAGCCACTGGCGCGGCCGTTGTCTCCCGAACTGTCCGCCAGCGCGAAATATGAAAGGCAATCATTCTCACTGTCTTCCACAATCAGCCGGCTCGGTTTCCAGGTCTGCCTTTACAAGCAATTCGCCCCAGATTTGCGAATAGCGACCATTGTCAACGAGGGATACAAAGGCGATCCGGCCACGGTCGGTTTGGCATTGCACAAAAGCTACCAAAACGGGTCGGAGTTGAAGATTTTTGTCGATTCGCAGCGTTGTGGTGGATTTACCTATCAAAAGGACGTTACCTTTCAGCAACCACATAACGAAGTTCGCGTGTTCCGTTTAGTTGCGAGCGCGCTAATAGACAGACAAAAGCGGGTTCGGTTCGGCTTCGGTTTTAATCTCGATTTCTGAACTTCAGTTAAATGCATCGTCGAAATTAATAGTCCATACTCATCCGCAAGGATCCATTTTTGTATAGTTATTTCTTTGTATATAAGTATACATAGGTTTTAGTTATTGTTTTTATCTTGATAATGACCGTGTTGTGTCCTGTTTAGGAATGTGATTAAAATGATGATTTGTTTTAATTGTTTTAGGAAAATATATTTGAAATAAATATTGTTTTCTATTTTTACCATACACAATAAAATTTAATTAATGATGAATTATTTTAATAAATTAAGTAACTTCAATATACATCCGTCATTAAAATGACTTAAGGCAATACGAACTTGTAATTAGTAATAAAGAAAGAAACAATGAAAGGAGGAAAGAAATTGTTTATTTCGCACAAGTTACATCCGGAACAATAAAGCAACTACGAGTAAATGTACACTGGATACTAAGTTACTGCAACTTCTGCAAAACACAGCTAATTTGTGAGTTAAAAAAAGCGTGTCAAAAATAAACTGCACATCAAATTAAATAAGTCAGATTAGGTGGAGCAGGTAATAAACTCTTCTACCTAGGCACTTCTAAAACATTTCAACGCATTTTCCTGTCACGATCCTTAACAAAAAATATTTCCTCTAAATAAGCTAAATCGTGATGAAGCCAGGGCTTTATGCCGACTGAAGTTCTTATTAAGATCATGTTGCTTAGAACCGTTTTTCCAATTTGTATTCCACTTCACTCCGAATTAACGATTCGAATCAACATTCAGAACAATAAAAGTAACTTACGCTAAGTGGAATTTTTTAGTTCTTTTTAAGTCTTAAAAAATAAGGTATTAAGTTATTTTTTAAGGCGACCAACTCAGTCCTGATAAATGACCTCACATAAAACCTGTCTCCTATTTGAGGTTGCATGTGGGTGTTCCTGGGCGTAACCCAGTTAATTAGTCCTTCAACCCATGGATATCCGCGTCCAAACTCAGATAGAAGAGAAGTACTATCTATATACTAGATAGGACTTCTCTCTTATCTGGTATCATACTTGGAGGCGTTACTACTCAATGGGAAGTGGACGTGAACGTCCATGGGTTGCAGTGATTACTTAAAATCAGGTGGCCTGCATGCTGATTTGTTACTCATAAACGATAAAAAACCTACAATACATACCTATCTGAACGAATCTAGTGACCTGCATAAAATTAGAAACCACAATTCAACAACAAAATACCTATCTACTTAACATCAGATGGCTTGCATGTAGAAAGAAGTTTCAATTCCACATTTGTTTTAACACGGCATTTCATAAAGTAACAGTGAACTTCTCGTATTTAAGTCCACGGAAAGGACATGATAAATGTACGTTTAAAGTAGATACGTAACGATACGATTTAAGCAGAGACGAGCTGAATGCGAAGGGAACAACTGTGAAACATTTCCCGCAGGACGTTAAGTAAAAACTCCTGTTTCCGGCACGTGAGAGCTAAGAGCCCCAAGAGAAACTGCTGCTCGACTGCTCAAATTTAATCTGTGTTCAGACACGAGGCGTAGTTATAATCAAGTTATCAATACAAAAATTAAAAAAAAAACGCTTCACACTTACTGCCCCACACTAGAATTCCCTGTGTCTCGGGTGCCATGGACTCACACAAAGACAAATACAAAAACACCCAGACCGAGAACAGAAATCTTAATTCATCATTTCAAGTTCTGCCCAGCCGGGGATCGAACCCGGGACCCTTCGAATGGTGAACTGGCGTGACAACCACTACACCACGCGGGTCGTCAATTATGTTTACAAACTACAAAAATAGGCTAGTACCTATATTCAAATTTACATTGACAAGTTTTGTTAGCTGAACTAGGTGTGACCCTGTGTTTCAGCGTACAATGCCCATCCCCTGTTATAGTTTACAAAAAATGCTAGCAGGTTAATTAGATGAACAAGTTTTTAAATTAACATAATATTAAGTATTTTACACCAGGTATATACCTAAGCTATACATGAATTGTGTAATTTTCTATTTCTATTGCAAAAACAAGTTTTCAGTGTTCTGGTGTTACACGACCCTGTCCAGTGTTCCGTTAATTAATATTATCAAGTCATAATTATATTGATGCTATTCTCCTTTGAAATATTGTCACAACACTACGGGCCACACTCGTGTAATATTAATAATAATACTACTTGGCAACTGCCAGTAACATATATTTATTATAGTTTTATTATTTTACTACTGCACTGGCGTCTACATCGGCTTGTAATTGAGTCGTAATCGTTTATCATTGGCATCTCAATTTTTGATTTTGACAGTTTTGGTAGTATATTATTTTTAGTATTTTAAAGTGGTCAGTTTTGTGGTTTCTAGTAAATCAGTAATCAGTGGTGTGGTGTTTTCAGTAAATCAGTAAACCAGTTGTAAAAAAGAAACATATCATAATTTTTATGCTTTAAAAAAATTAACAACTTACTCGCTATTGCAAAGCATGATGCAATACAATATAATTGACGTTACTTACGGACCAAAGCAGTAAAATCCTTTAAAAAGTAGTTATGATTCTGACCCTGACAGTTTTAACAAACAAATAAATTAAGGCGACCTCATTTTTACCATTTAAATTAATAACTACAGCGCCATAAATATGTCAAAGTTAAATGAGTCATCTCGATAAGATATGGCCGGTTTATTAGCAGTAAATTCAGCTTTTGTTTTGGCTTATGCATTTTTATTGCAATCTTTGTCAGCCGCCTTAAAAAAGGAGAGATTCTTAATTAGACTGTATTTTTTTCATGTTTGTTACCTTATAACTTTCGACTGGGTGAACGGGTTTTGATGATTCTTTTTTATTTGATAGCTGGTTCTTCCCGTGTTGTCCCATTTCAATTTGACAATGGCATCCACGAGAAAACCATATAAATCTTAAATTTGCAAATTTTCATTACGTGCGCGACAATTTTGAAGTTGGTCGTTTTCGTAACGCGAGTTATAATTATGTATATTTAAAATGTATAACTACTTACAAGCGTTCAGATGGCAACACTTGTATGATTAAATTGTTACGTTTAATTTAATTTAAGTTGAAACGGTTTCCATACGCTATGCAAGTATACACTAAGCTCCGCTGAGACTTAATATCGAGCTAGAGTAGGAGATTAGTCGCGTAATACTGCGTCGACGAAGCCTTGAGGGACTCACGCTCTTTACAAGATAACTGAAGTTTCATATAGTTTAATAAGTCTTATGGTTAGGCATTACAAAATAAACCTGATAAAGATTCGAGTTTAAACAAACACATTCTGTAGTTACGAGTATTTTTCAACTGACTTCAACGTAAAGAAGAGGTTCTCAATTCGACTGTTTTCTTTCTTATGTTTGGTGAAACGATTTGGATTATTCTTTTTTATTTGAAAGCTGATGCTTCCCGTTTAGTCTTATTTTAATTCTGTCCAGTTCTGACAATGGCGTCCATGCGAAAATCATAAAGTTTTTTTCGTAACGCGAGTTACGATTATTTTTAAATTTATTAATTTTCAAAAACTATATTCCTAGCTTCCCTATTTCTAAGAGATATTAGTTCACCAAAAGGTGACGATGACTATCCACAGAGAGTTGCAAATGTAAAATGATATAAGTGCAAAATACCCCATTTGAAACTAGCAAATCATAAAGCCATTTTTTACCTAATCGAAGTGCCGAATCTTATTCAACCTCCTTGGAGACGCGTTGACCCAAATAAACACCCGTGCCTTATTCCATAGCTTTCAAATACACAGCCATTCATAATAGGGTCTAAATGGCCCATAAGCATCCGGCGTAGAGGGTTGACAACAAATTCATTCATAAAATCTTGAGTGTTACATTTTTCATGATCTGCCAGACGGCTGTCACTAGTGATGTACAAACGAATAAAAAAAGCGGGAAAAATATTTTAAAAAATGTAAAGAGACTAGTTAAAAAAACAATTCAGAAATTATGAGTCAATTGACAGATTTTTTTAACTTTTCGAAGAAAATAAAAATAGAATTCATTAAACAATGTCAACAAAATTAAAATTTTAAACATTTTTTATTGTTCACTTTTATGTAAATATTTAATTGTGAGTATTGTATATTTAACTTGAATAAATAATTGAATAATATGTGACTGTTATTATAAGCACATACAGCTAGTACGTAATTAATTAAGTAGTTAGTTACTTAGTACGACTTCATTAGTTAACGTTTGATCAAGATCGCATCCGTCGCTGAAATAGTTAACATGAACTACAATTTGTCGGTACGATATAACTCGGTTATTTGGTACGATATAACGAAACCATAACTATTTATAAATTTATAAGTAACCATAGTCGGATACAGCACATCACTAGTAACACGAAACGTACGTTGTGAGAAGATACTCAAGGAAAATAACATTATCTACACTCCCTTCATATCCTTACACTTACATTACGATGTTATTATAGCCATCTCGTATTTCACATTTTATCTTCATTTTACATTTGTCTTTAACATTATTGCGTGCGTTTATTTTTTTTTTTGTAGAATTCAATAAATTTTTTGTCTGTGCCCACAACACAGATTCCCAAGTAGGTTCCCGACCCTTTAACGAGTGTTATCTGTCGATAACAACCGGGACCGACGGCTTAACGTGCCCTCCGAAGTACAGTAGCGCGCTTGGCGTTAGCCACTAGCGGTCACCCATCCGAGTTCCGCCCGAGGTTGATTAGCAGTTAGATCGTTTGCGATCCACACTACCAACGGGGCTACGTTTCACCTATTTATTTCTATTATCTATTCTGTCAGTTAATTGTTTCTGGCGTTACTTTGCAGAAATATTTATTACGTGTAAAATATATACA
>DWQK01001271.1:0-16177 GCA_018231225.1 Noctuana stator
AGTGAAAGGAAATGTTGGTAAAAAAAATTTTAACGCGGGTGAAACCGCGGGGCACAGCTAGTATATAATAAATTTAAAGGTTTTATAGTCCATGCTTGGAAAAAAAAAGCTTGGGAAGCTTCGAATTATGTTTTTAAAAATAACATTTGATGTACCTACTTGAATACTTCATTTAACTAAGAAATTAAAAAAAATAAATAGGTTAAGTAATATTGTGACCAGTTGCAACCACGTATACCATTTCATTGCTTTCCATGCCAGCTTTCTACGAGAATTCAATAACGCAATCCAATTGCGCGTATATCGATCCGCCGATGTCAATTTGAGTAGAAAGTGACAATATCTAGTTGTAGCGATTTACCTCAAAACACACATCGTACACGCGCACTGAACGACAATGTGTGTAGAGTAGCTATAGTTATATTACAGAGTATGTGGTATACTATTTAAAAAAAAGGTGACACGTGGGTTTTATAATTGACGCAATTCTAAACTTAAAATTTAAATTGAAGTTAAACTGCCAAAAAATTTTTTTTGTTTTTTCAACTTTAGAAATTTAAACTGTAAACAAGGCAACGAATTCCCTCAAATGCCAGGGAAATAAAATTTATAATCAACTCTGCTACTGCTATGCTTTTTATTTATTTATTAATATACATTTATGCTACATTTATATTTTATTATTACATTTAGGTAGGTATACATATTTACATTTATTTTTGTTTACATTTATAAATTTATAAAAGTAACTCTTTTAAAAATACCTTAAAGTTTAAAAAAAATTAAAGGTTTTTTAAGTAACACTTTTAAATTTTTTTAATTAATTTTTTTTTTAATTGATTGTTCTAGATGTGAATTATATCAATTGTCACTACGGTTCAGTAAACACTGCAGGCTGCTTTCGTCAAAGACCATGCATTTCCGTTTTTTTTTTAATTTACATAAAGCCGGCCTCTGTGTACAAGTGCTCTGTGCAACATTAGTCCAGGCACGTGGAAAGTATAGTACTATAATGACAGGTGGCCGACCTCACGATATCTAATGCAATATGTTAGTAGGTATGTGATACTATATCAATTACGACCAGTGAGTTTTATTTGCCACATTTCCAACTGTAAGATATAGGACAAACATCCAATTGCAAGAACCTTCATTAGAGCTAATGCCTCCATTAATCTCTAGCTACCCTTATTTATTTATCAAGTATTTCATATACATTACAAATGGGAAACTTCTTTATTCCTTCCTTCAACCCCTTTTAAAAACCCGTGTCCCACTACTGGGCACAGGTTTTTTCCCACAACTGGGAAAACCTCTAATGTGGATTGGTGGACATACGGGTTAGCGGCCAACCCGTGTCGGATGTTATCAAACCGCCCAAAGGTCCTCCGACCAGGTTTAACGACTGTTATCTGTCGATAACAACCGGGACCGACGGCTTAATGTGCCCTCCGAAGCACGGAAGCGCGCATGAAATTTGCCACTAGCGAGTCCACCCATCCGAGTACCGGCCGAGCCCGACGTTGCTTAACAATGAATGTGATCGTTTGCGATCCACACTACCAGCGGGGCTATGCGCTATGTTGCTATTAAACGCGCTTTCATCCGCAAGCAAAACTAAAAAGTAGTTTATAAATCTGAAATAGTCATTAATAGAATAATTAATTTTATTGTAAAAATTACTACGTATCCCACGTAGTAATTTTTACAATTTGCTTTGAATTATGTTATTACTGTTTCTAACATTTAATGTCGAAAGGTAATTAAATTTATTCATAGTGTTTTTCCGAGAAAATTACTCCCGAATGATATTGTTAAAATATTCGCCGTTCGTGTGAAATATTCGGTGTGAAATTTATAATTTCTCATGTATATTCATTGTATTTAAGCTTTGCGTAACACCAGTATGAGTAGCTGAGTCCCTTCACAGTATGAGGAGTCTCAATTTGCTTAAGGGACGGGTTCCTCACAGCTATATTCGGAAACAATAATAATATGCATATCAGATTTTCATTATTGAGTTGTTATTATAAAGTTCGAGGACATCGCGAACAAAATTTTTTGTTATTATGAAATCATGCTGAGTGCATGGACCTAACATGATTTCTAGGCATTAGATGCGATCTTACGTTTGATGCTAAGATTGAATTTTATACTGCGGCCACGCACTCGACTAGTAGCGAGGGAAATAGCTTAGGATATGAGCAGAGAGGAAAATGGCCGTTGTTATGTGTGCAACTTCACATTGCAGTGTGGTGGAATACGCACCAGGCGGAGACCGAATAAACCACAGATGAACAACTACAAAATGCTACAAAATGACCAAACGTTTTTCAACGTAAAACTCCATCGAGTTAAAAAATTACACTACGCGTGCTATCGACTTTCGAAGGTTATTGCCGGCGAGATCGAGCAAGCACTATACAAAACTGACTATTAATTGAACCGACATTTTATTTAGTACCGATGTACCGAAAAATTTAAAGTTTTTGCTTTAAGTTACAATTCTATGCTTTTTGTCTTCGCAGGCTCCAGGACTTCCCTGGTTGTGGGGAGAGACCCGTTGCCTCAGTGAGCCATAAAATTGTAGTCTAAGTATGGTCGAGGCCTGTATCAAATTATTATTTTTTTCATAATAGGTCTATCATACTGTAAGGAATACATTATTATAAAAAAACTTATTGATATGACAAAGTCGTGGTAAAAACTAATAAAAAGTAACATTTCATACAAAAAAGTGAATTAAAGAAGATGAAAATAATACGTCATACGACTTAAATGTCGTTGCCCATACATAAACTTCGTAATACAATTTACAAGTAGCGCCTTTACCAATCATGCATTACCTACTGAAAATTTGTATACAGTTCTGAAAACGGCTGAACCTGAAGCCAGTTACGTGTCAGTCGCCAGGGGGAGCGCACGCCTGTTTTTCCATTCTCCTGATCGTAAAAACTTTTACATCGCGAACTCAAACTAGATTTAATTTCATACTACAAAAAATATATTAATTGTAACAATTTATTAATTTTGCGATCCGGAAAATTCCAAATTCAAAAGACAATTTTTTTGAATGTGTAAAAGTTCCACATTTAAATTTGAACGTACAATAACTGTTTTTGACTCGTTCCATATTTGAAATTTAAATTATACATTTTAATTCAATGTTCGTGACTTCAGTGTGAAGTGAGCGTGTTTTGTTTTTCAATGGTATTTCGGGTGGGTTTTCAAGATAGGTGGAGAACAGCCAGTGTTCAACAATAATGGTAGACTTTGTAACGACGTCGGCTTGAACAGGACGTTATGTTTCTACCAGATCTGGCGGATTCTTACCTTCCTGATGCCTTTTTATGATGATATGGTAAGTTATCTAGTCCTTTTTTCTCCTTCTAATGTATATAAATCTCGTATCACAGTGAGCTAAAGTCCTCCGAAACGGCTTGACCGATTTTTATGAAGTTTTGTGTGCATATTCAGTGAGAATGAGATAAGGATGTAAACTATTTTTATACCCCTAAGTGATAACGATGTCCATATCCAAGAAAATAATTTTTTGCTCAATATTTTTTTATACTTACATTTTTTTTTAGATTTGACATGGATAAATACTTACAACCCTAAATTTTCACTGTAATACCACAAACCCTAATATTTTATATGGCCGAAAAGTTGCCAGGTCTACTAATATTTTTACAGACTTATATCAGGGATTTTGATAGAATTTTATTATAAAGGCTAAGAATAAAAAATATATAGCATTGCCTTCAACCTTTTTTTGTTGAACAAATTGAATTGGGACCACACGTTAAGTACCAGCTTTCAAATAAAAAAGCACCATCAAGATTGGTTCGCCGAGTCAAACGTTCTAAGGTAACAAACATATAAAAGTTAAGTCGAATTGAGGACCGTAGAATATCGAAGTTAAATAACTTGTGATCTTATTAAGTTATTAAATAACTGGAAATACAAAAAATATACTTTATTTTACACCAAGACAGAAGAAAACAGCCAGAAATAAACAAGATTAGTGTAAATAAAAGGGTTTTTTTGCTCAATGCGATTAGCGGCAGAAGACTGCCTTAGGGCAGATTAACAAATTAAGTTTAGAAGAAATAAGGATGAGTGCACCTAACGGATAAAAAATGTTACGCATACTCAGAAAAAGTTATGATATTATTATATCCACATTAATGTATATTAGTACATAAAAATACTTATAAATAACACTACACTTATATATGTATATAGGTACACTTACCTATAGGATTATGGCATTTAGGCTAAATGACAGCCCAAATGCTATAAATCTCTATAAAACGTATTTCGACCAATAGGATTCGGGGAAACCAGACATCAAAATAAGGTAGGAGGATGATATTATCAAGCATTATCATTAATATCAGAAGGACAGTTAACTGATATGGACGCGCCAAGTGTTATGTCACTGCCGCTAAGATAATTGAAATTTCTAAGTTATTTACGGCTGGCCATAAGAGATAATCGTCGTAAAAGTACTGATTATTCACATATATGACGTACTTATGCACTTGTGGGTTTATAGCTTTGACAGCTGGTAATGAGTCAGTCGAGTCCCCTTTACAAGGATATTGATGCGTCTATACAGCTATAATATAACTAAAACTCTAATATATTACTGTTATACGACTAATTTAAATGTCTGCAGCAACGATTTTCGCAGAAAAAGAGCGCAGTAGCGCTTTCAATGTAGAGGTAGATATTACTAGGTACAATTACTTCTCATATATGAAGCTTCCATTTGAATATGATGTAAATACTTCCTATTTAATAATTCCCCGCGCGCGTCATACCAAGAATAGCATCAGAAATTCTCTCCATTACGGATTCTCTCCATTTCCCAGATGTTTATCGAAATAGTTTGTATAAATATAACAATGAAACAACACATTTGATACCGATTATCGGAAAGAACACGACATAATCTTTCCCGATTGCTCTTAGACAGTGATAAGATAACGCACATAAGATGATGATAAACCGATAATATGTTTGAAACACTCGTAATTTTCTATTATTTTGGTTACATATCAGTGAAATTTAGTATGAAACCTTGTAAGGTCAAAGTTTGAAACATCGATATGAAGATAGAGAATATATAATAGAAGATATAATAGTATATAAATAATTAATATAAGATAGAAGGTAGACTACCTAAGTGTAAACTCCCGGGATGATTTATACTTCCTTGCGTCAATTATGTTGATTTCGATTTAGGAATGCCTTCGACCCTTTTTATGTCCCACTGCTGGGCACGGACTCTCCCCACAACCGGGGAAGGCCTGGAGCATACTCCACCACGCTGCTCCAATGCGGATTGGTGGAGATACGTGTTAGTGGCCAACCCGTGTCGGATGTTGTCAAACCGCCTAAAGGGCCTCCGATCAGGTTTAACGACTGTTATCTATCGATCACAATCGGGACCGACGGCTTAAGGTGCCCTTCGAAGCGCGGAAGCGCGCATGAAATTTGCCACTAGCAGTAACCCATCCGAGTACCGGCCGCGCTTAACGTTGCTTAACAACATGATGACTTGCGATCCACACTACCAGCGGGACTATGCGCGCTTCAGATCATTCGTAAATAAATGAAACTATATTCTAAAGTAATACACACAGCAAATAGACATACCTACCTCAGTGTCCGTATCGACAATAATAAGCATACCTACCAAATATTTGTAAACAAATAACCAGTTTCTGTTTAATGCTATTTACCGTTCCATATTATGAAAATGAGGTCGCCGGAAGGGTTGTCCGAAGTATTGTGTTCGTAACTTTTCCCCTGTTTTCGTGTTTCGTTGTACCAAATCCCCAATCACCTGTGAGTTCCCAACTGACGGAAACTTGCACGGACCCATTTGATTGAGTTGTTTCTTTCTTTCGAATTACCTACAGAAGTTACTATAAGCAACGTTCTGATTTCAAGATATATGTTTGGCTACGAAGTTAGTTTATAAATTTAGCTGAACGGTTTTTTATTAAACGAAGATAATCTGCTTGCGGTTTTTGACAGGAATTTTCGGACTGGTTTCGGGGGGCAAAAGCTGTTTATCGCGATCGTATGAATCGCGATCTTAATCACCTGATAGACAACGAGACTAAGGTACTATGTTCGGTTTAAGGGTCAAAGACAACTGTTGGCGACAAAAACGTTTATATTAAGAACAAAAGATGTTGACACAGTCAGTCTAGGGTTTTGCTATGATTAAGTTTTGCTTTTGACGTATTTTTGCTTTATTATAATTTTATCTTCTTTATATTGTTGTTTTCGTAGAAACCAACCCCTTGTCCTTTACAACAACCATATTGAAAAGAAAGAGCAAATACAAATTTTAAAGACATTGAAAACCCCCAAAGAAGAGACGTAAGAAGCAGAGATATAGCATTGAAGAAGACTACTCCAAAAATTAAACCGAATTGAAAATTAACTACCTTGAACAGAACATTCACACTGGAGCAGCGTAGTTCAAAGTTGAGTATGTTCAAAGCCTTCTTCGATTATTGGTAAAGATCCGTGCCCAACAGGGGGATATAAAAAGGGTTGCGGGTAATGTCAGGCAAATCTAAGATTGGTAATTTTGCTTCATACCCTCTCTTAATTCATTACACATTCCGCGTTACATCGCCTGCAGTGCCACTTAAAACGAAACTGAGTAACTAACCCAAAAGCCCACTTTTCACTGACCCTCCGGAAGTGGAGTACAAACAAGTGAATGCTCAAAACTCATAAACGAACCGAGTGGAACTGTGCCTTAACTGTATGAAAAATTTCGCACACTATCTCATTCAGCGAGATTTTATGGAGTGAGGTTTTATTGTTGCCGACACTTAAACTTTTATTGCGTGCTCCAACTTATGACCGTTTAATAAAAAGCTGGTTCAACTGCTCCTTCAGTGACTTTAAACGAACAATGTAATGTTTAATCTGAATTTCCACTCACTTATAGTGATTACGGCCAGGATTAAATCAGTGTCATTTTGTCAAGGATTTTAAGGCTGGTAGCGTTTCTTTTCGGCGTTCTTGATGGTTTTATAGACAGACGTGGTTATTAATTTTTGAATTGAGGTGTCGATGTGTGCTTTTTTTTTTAATTAGGCAAACTCGGAATGACTTTCGCCGTGGGGCCGATAGAAGGGTATGACAGACTTTAACCAACTGACCAACTTCAACTAACCATTCCACCTCACCACCGTTAAGCGGACCTACGGCAACGCTTTCACACTTCCGTGACTCCGTCAGTTGCTGTCCAGCCGAAACCGAACTCTTCTCGGGGGGCATATGTTAGCTCCCAATGCGTGCTTGCCTTAGGCATCAATGTTTAATTTGATTCCACTTCCAAACACCACAACCCACAATCGACTGATAAAAAGAAGTAACGAGTAGGTATAAGTGTCGCAACGAAATTGATTCGCAATAAATAAATTCGCACCGAAACTCTTTATTCAAACCACCCACAGATTTACTTGTGTTATGTGAACATACATCAATATTACGTGACTAGTCCCTTCAAATAATTTATTTATAAGTGCAATTCAAATTTTACGACGCCCGGACGAAATTACGACTTAGTTCAATTTCCTTGAGGGCGAACGCTGTCCCGACTTGGTTTACGAGATCGAGGGCCAGCAATGAATCTTTACTACCGATATCATCATACAATCATAGTATATTAAAGAATTTATAACTTCAACCTGTTCTAATGCATGAAATAATTACATATAACTCGTGCTACGAGCTACCGATTTCATAGTTGTCGTGCACATACTAATATTTAAGACTTATATGGTTTTCTCATGTGCCGTTGTCGAAACTGGGCCAAATTAAAATGGAACCAAACAGGAAACATCAGCTTCAAATAAAAATTCAATTAAAAATTCTAATTCAAATAAAGAATCATCCAAATTCGAAAAATATGTGACAAATTAAAAAAAAAACAGTAGAATTGAGAAACTCCTCCTCTTTTTGAGGTCGGTTAAAAATTACGTTTAAGACGGAAAAAACCAATCGACAATAGAACTTCACTAGTGTGCTATGCGATTATTCTTTACCTGACAAGTTACTTTGAACAAAAACCTATTCCTTTTACCAAACGAGAATCAAGCTTGCACTTTTCCTATAAAATCACCGGCACCCTGATCCTTGTTTTATACATGAACTTTTTCAATAAAAATCTCAAAGAAAATTCAGTTTAAAAACGCTGTAAAACCACCCTGCTGTAGTCCTAAAATGTTTCGAGGTGCGTTTTTCTTTTGACAATTTTTTACAACACAATGAGTTTTTTTCTAACAGACTTCCAATAAATTGTATCTCACTTATTCTTCTCGCACTTCCATGCCTCATACGTTGTCTTTCTCATATCCGTCATATCATTCTTACTTATTTTAAACTATTCTGCTATTCCTATTCTCTAAAATTTAACTTATAATGGACACTGGATAGGGAGTTGGGTACTTTATTTACATTTATTAATATTTTATTTCTTATTTTTATTATCTAAAGCTAATTTTATATTCTATATATTATACATTATTAACTTAATATTACTATATTTCTACCTTCAATTTGTTTTACAGTTCTTATTTCTATTGTCTTTTTATCAGTTGTTTACTTATTCTAAGATTTTAATATTCTATTTTTATTGCCAAGTTTTACAATTATCTTATATATCTATATCTACATCTTATTGCTATCTATTGCTACTTGTATCATACCTCGTTTATATTTTATACATTTGCTGTTTTTATTGATGTAGTTTATATAATTCATTATATAATACAACAATTGCTTATTTATCTACGTTTCTTTTTATTACTGCTTTGCATATTCTGATACAGTAGTCCAGAAATGCAGGGCTATGATCTTTACTATCTATTATATCCGGTAGGCTGCTCAACTCTACTTTCACCCCCGTTTTCTGTTCGAATTTGTACCTGTCGAATTCGTAAATTGGGCACTCGAGCAGACTATGCAGCGCCGATTCCGGTTTGTCTGGATCGCATCTACATGATGGATTCTCCTTACACCTGAACCGGTTCAGGTATTCGGAGAATCCACCATGTCCCGTAAGCATCTGCGTAAGGTGTCCCTGGGGCTTTATCCTCCTTATGGTTTTGTAGGCTTTTCTGGCATCCGGAAAGAACGCTCTCGCCACGGAGGCCGTCCCTCCCGACCGGTATCTCCTGTTCCATTCATCAAGAGTTTTCTCTCGGATGTTTCTCTTGACGAATGAAACCGGAACTCGGTCGTAGTCAGGCTTTCTCCGGCTCGAGAGCGCTGCCTCCTTCGCCAAGCAGTCCGCGCGCTCATTTCCTGCCAGTCCTGCATGGGCCTTGATCCAGAACAAGGATACTGTCTTGTTCTGCATCAATGCCTCAGACAGGTTCCTCCTTGCTTCCACTGCCAGCGGATGAAGGTTCCATTGGCAAGTGACAGTTTCTAAGGCTGCCCTCGAGTCGCTGTACACGCCAAAAGAACCTCCCCCGTTTTTGAGGATCTCGCTTGAGGCCCTACAGATGGCCAAGAGCTCCGCCTGGTAGACTGTGCAGTACGCGGGTAGAGTGAGTTTGACGGCTTTGATCTCGGCTTCATTTGTCCACAGGGACAGTGCCGCACCGACCGCGCCGCCAATCTTACTCCCGTCGGTGAATACTCGCACCTCTTGCACGTTGTGTTCGTCCACCAGAGTCTGATCTGAGAGACATTGGAACTCCAGATCCATCTGCAGAGCCGGATGAGGAGCCTCCGCAAATCCCGCCACGCGCTCGGTCTCCCGATCGCCCAGCACTAACCGGGATGACCCTCTTCGTACTTCATACAGCGCGGCTGCTTCCTGTATTCTGAGGTCGAGAGGTAGTATCCCCGCGAGTACCAGCGCCGCGTTCAGGGAGACCGTGCGGTAGGACTTGCAGAGCTTCTGAGCGAAACCTCTCTGAACTGCGTTTAGGTGTTTTTGCACCCCAAGTTTGCCCGCCGCAGGTGCCCACGCCGCTGCTGCGTAGGTTATTATCGGTTCTACTGCCGCTGTGTATATTAATCTAATGATTTCCGGGTGTAGACCCCAGCTCACCCTGGCGGCTTTTGACAGTCTTTTGTAAATTTCTGTTGCCTTTGTGCAGATGGTCGCAACATGACTATTAAAGGTAAGTTTCCTGTCAATTGTAAGCCCCAGGATTTTGATCTCATTTGACATGCCGATGCTCTCCCCCGCCATGCTCAGTCGTGGGGTGTCGTATTTCAATTTGTTTGTCAAAACCATGGCACAGGTTTTGTGCGGTGCAAATTTCAATTTATTTGCGACACCCCATTCGTGAGCAAAGCGGAGGGCAGCATTAGCATGTCTTTCGATTTCGTGAGCCGTATCCTCCGCGAAAACCAGCACTACATCGTCCGCGAATGCCTGACAGTAGTATTTGCTCTTCTCCATCTCAAGTAATAGTGGGTCTAGCAGGAGGTTCCACAGGATAGGGCCACCTATTGACCCTTGCACACATCCTTTATTTGTGGCTCTTACCGTCTCTTCCCCAGCGTATCTGAGTCTTACTTTCCTCTCATCGAGGTAACTGTCTAGTAGCCTCCTGATATTTACCGGCACTTTTTCCTCAGCCAGACGGACTCTTATTGCTGGCCACCATGCGCTGTCAAAGGCACCCTCTATATCCAGTGACACCAGGGTGACCAGCTTTTTCAGCTTAATTTTTCCCTTGATGTGGTGTATCAGGGTATAGAGGGCGTCCTCTGTGCTCTTCTGGGGCATGAATCCGAACTGGCGAGTACTAAAACGCGGTATTAATTGCCATTTTATTCTTGCTACTATCATCTTTTCGAGGACCTTACCCAGGACCGGCAGCAGGCCTATGGGTCTATAGGATTTAGGATTCGTGTAGTCTGCCTTGCCCGGTTTTCTCAGCGCCACTACTGTGGCTTCCTTCCAGGTGTCCGGGAAGTACCCTATCTCTAGGCACTTATTGTACAGGGCAAGGAAGGCGTCCGGGTCCTGGTGTATTGCTTGACTGCATATATCCGCAGTGAAGCCGTCCGCCCCAGGTGCCTTCTTTGGGTTAAATCCTCTTATCGCGGTCTTTAGTTCTAGCATTGTAAACGGTGGGTCGTGATGCTCAGCATCCCGCCCATCGTTTATTTGCTCTGCCGCTTCCCTGATGCGGCGATGGTCCTCGTTATCTGCATTAGCCTGATCTTCGGGGTAGAACGTCTTGGCTAGCAGGTCGGCTGACTCTTTGGGGTTTAGGTGTGCTCCGTCTTTGGTTAGGGTCAAGTCTTCCTGTCTCTTGGTGGTTTTTCCTATTATTCTATATATGCCATCCCATACTCCTTCCCTATCCTGTTTCTCACAGAACTGCTTCCAGCTTTGTATTTGGGCATTCTTGGCTTGGCACTCATATTTTTCTTTCTGTTTCAGGTACTCTTCAACTACATGCTCTCTTCGTGTCAGCGCAGCGTATTTTATTCTGCGTCTATATGTCACCACCGTCTTCTTGAGTTTATTTAATTCTTCGCTCCACCACGGGATGGTAAGTACTGTTTTATTATTTTTAACAGGTATACTATTTTTGCATGCTTTTGTTATCATTTGTATATAAGTATTTGTTGCATGTTTCATTTCCTCTTTGTTACTTATGTTTCTAATACTTTCTAAACTAATTTTACTTACTGTTTTTTCTTGCGCTAAGGTTTGTTTAAATAGATCCCAGTTTGCTTTTTTAGTATTATAAATTCGTGTCGTTCTGTCTATATTTATACCTTTACTTTTCTGCATTTTAATATCAAATAAAATGGTATTGTGGTCGGAGCTGGTGGTGGTTTGGTCTACCCTCCAATCTTCTACTAGTTCTAGTAGGTCGATTGAGCATGCAGTTATGTCTACTATACTGGTGAACCTTCTGTTCCCTCTTATAGTATCAAAAGTGGGTGTATTCCCGATGTTCAGTACCTGTAGTTCAGACTCTTCCAGGGTCCCGGACATGTCTTCTCCCCTGTGGTCTTCTATGGTGCTACCCCACCAGGTGCTCTTTGCGTTACTGTCTCCTCCTATTAGTAATTTATTAGGTCCCAACTCCTCTTTGATATTTTTGATCTGGTCCAGGTATGGCCCTATGGGCTGATCCGGTTCGAAGTAGAAGGACACCGCTACGATTTCCCAGGCGCTGGTTCGGATCTTTACTACTACAATATTGTTGTTTGTAAATTTCGGGCATTGAATGACATCCAGGTCGTCGTCGAAGACTATTATGGATGCTTTTACAGTCCCATCTCCTGTAACTGCGCTTTGGAAGACTCTCGTTC
Source organism: Noctuana stator (assembly GCA_018231225.1). Lineage (NCBI taxonomy): Eukaryota > Metazoa > Arthropoda > Insecta > Lepidoptera > Hesperiidae > Noctuana > Noctuana stator. The sequence continues at coordinate 12,340 of DWQK01001271.1, forward strand.
CGCGGTATTCCTTCATTCTTCTTACGCCGCCCACATATGGTTCCTGGACCAGTGCAAGTGCGATTTTGCGTTTACTGGCCTCTATCATGAGTTCGTTGGTTGCCAGTTCCTTTCGCTGGAGGTTAGCTTGAGCTATTGTATATTTCCTGGTGAGGTCGCCTGCCCTGGGACTGCTGGGGACCACCTTAGCAGTAGGCTATCTTTGCTCTGGCCAATGCCTCCCACTTTCTCCGTATAGGGCACTGGTCACTGAACGCGTTGTGCTCAGTGTTCTCCAACTTTGCACTATTACAGTTTGTGCAGCAGGGTGGTGCTCCGGCTATCCAGTCGGGGCATTTTTCCTTTAAGTGGAGTCCTCCACAGTGGCAACACTTCGGCTCGGTTTCTTTACAGAATCGCCTCCCGTGGCCGTATCCAAGGCACATGGAGCATTGCACTAATGGTGACTGGTCTGCCACTCTTACCTTTTGCATATCTATATGTACTGCGCCAGTTTGCAATATTCTGCTGTGCAGGATTGGAGAAACCCTGATCACCACGTGTCGTGTGTGTGGATTTCTTGCTTTTTTATGGTATTTTATCTCTACCCTGTCATCTGTTTTATCTACGTTGTGAAACACCGTTCGATTCTGGTTCCTTAGAGCCGTGAGAATATCTTCTTCACTGTGCACGGATAGAATGTCTCTGAGAACCAGCATCGGGTCCTGGTTTTTCACCTCCTCTACGTGTACATGTTCTTCCACACTCTTTAGCCGTTCCTTTACTTTATCTCTTTCTTCCTTAGTCCTGCAACCCACTATTACCTTCCTGTTCTTTATCTTTCGCACCTTTTCCACCGTGACCCATCCATCTTTCGCGTTTACAGCTTTTCGCACTCTCTCCAAAACCTGATCTCCAGTGTCCTTATCGTCCTTAGGTGCAATTACGATGGAGTGTAATGCTGGATCTCTGTATTTCAGGTTTGCTGTTGCTGATGCTGCTTCCGCGTAGGTCATCTGTGCCGGCGCGAAGACTTGCAGAGTCGTGATGGCTTCTCGTACTTTCTCTATTTCTAGGTAAGTGTCCTCAATTTTCTGTTTTTGCCAATGTAGCATTTCTATTACTTCCTTATTGTCCATTTTTACTTCCTGTCCTACTGTCATTGTCCCTTTTTCGCTCTTTTCTTTTATAAAAGTCCCATCTTTTTTCACGTGTTGTCCTTTCTTCTTTTCCCCAGCCTCCTCCTTTATTAGTTTATACATTTCATCCAATGCCATGGTGATCCCGGCCTTTAGGTCTGTCTTTAGGTTACGGGATTCACTAAGGTGAGTTTTCGCTTTCCGGAGCCAGATCCTGGCCTGGGTCACCCTGTCAGTGGGTTTTGCCTGTTCTTTGTCCTTTCCAGGGGAGATGTCAAAGGTTTGTGCTGGGGTTTGTTTAAGTCCTTCTTTAGTTTCTTGTGGTACATTCGCTTTTTGGGCTTCGTTTGGTAGTATTTGTTTTACTAATGGTCTTTTTGTTTCCCACTCTCCAATACTTCGCCTCACTTGTGAGGTTACATCTTTGCTAGACGATCCAGTCGTCTCTGTCTGTTTTGGAGATGTTGGGACCGTCCTGGGGCTTTTGTCCATACTTGTTCCTTTTACTGGAGTGTGGAACATTCTAGGGGAGCTGTGTCGTGTAGTGTGGTCAAAAATTTATAAGTCAATAATAATAGAACTTAATTTAAGTTAACTAGTCAAAAAACTAAGAAAACGTATGGGTAAAAGTAGAGTTAGCCTAATAAGGCTAAAGTCTTATAATAATATTTACAACAATAGATTTAAAACTAATTTTATAGTTATACAGATTAGAGTATAAAGTTATTAACAATTTTTAAAAGTCGAATTTTTTGGAAAGCTCTATGTAGAGCTTTTTATGCGCTCATTCGATAGAGCTCCCCGAGCCCGACCTGATGACCCCAAACACGAGTACTCTGGCTACACGGGTTCCGGAGATATGAGCGTTTGTATTTTTTGGTTTTAGCCAAAAACCGCCAACCAAATATGGTTAGAACTGTATATCTCCGGAATGCGTGGGCCGATTTTCCTCGGGTTTGGGACAATCAGCCGTGCCGGTGAAGCTCCGTCGATAAAGCCCGTTTTCTGGCCTGAAAATTTTCAGGCCCCTGAATCCTGAAAAAGTCGCCTCAGGCTTTTCTAGGCTTATATACCGTAAGGGTGTTGAAAACCCCGGCGCTCTGCGACCTTCCGTTCGGGAGATATGGGCGTGTGAATATTTTCAAAATGGCCGCCGAGGATGTCTGTCTAACTGTTCAAGCAGTGATATCTCCCTTACTTGTTGTCGCAGGTTACCCGAGTTTGGGCTCTTTTGTGTTGCCCCAGCTTTCCCCGAACGATTTTTCAGTTTTCAGGAGACCTGAAACCGCCAGTGTCCGAATCGCCTGAAACCCCCCGGAATAGGTAGTGAAATCTCTCCTGACTTTAATACCGAAAACGGCAGCTTCCAGCGCCTTCTAGTTCCCGAGATATGTCAATTTTAAGATAAAACAAGATGGCGTCCTAACGTCAGACTCCGACTTTCGCAGGCTATAACTCCGGTTTGGAAAGTCGGAGCGATACGGGGTTTTCACTACTGTTTCAGGCACTACTTGACGCGTCTTTTGAGAGGGGTTTCAGGCTGAAAAATTTTCAGGACTGAAAAATTCCTGAAAATGATGAAACTCAATAAAATAGACTAATTCGCATTCGGTATCGAAATCCGTGGTTTTCTGGCGCTTATAGTTTATGAGTTAATGCACTTTACAATTTTTTAAAAATAAAACCAGAATGGTTTAAATTACAATATTTTTTGTTTTAAATCATACAGGGTCCTGGTTTGGGGTTAATTATATGCCAAAAGGGGTGTCCAAACTAGTAGCAATGTTAAATTTTGAATTTTTTAATTATTTCTATATTTAATTATTAAAAAACATTAAAAATTCTGTAACTTTAAGAGTAATTGCCTGAAAATTATGTAAAAAATTTTGAAATATAGTTAAATTAATGCTCTTTAATTTGTGAGTGTAAATGAATTAAATTTTTTCACGGCAATTGCTAAAATACTGAATTTAAAAATTTTTCAGTTTTTTAATTTCAGCCAGATGGTTTTGGCTGAAAAAATTTTTTGAATTTTGTTTTATGATAAACCAAATAAGCGCGCCAAAGATAGCAGTTGCCGTTTTTCAAATTTTTAATGTTTTCAGGGAGTTATAGACTTTCAAAGTTTACAACTTTAAATAATAATAATAAATTAACTATTCAATATAAAAAAATTTTCTGACCGCCAGATGGTTTCTTTTGCTTGGTTCTGCTGCTATAAAAATTTCCAGGTTCGTAACTTGCGTGGTTTCGTTTTTCAGCCCCACGTGGTTTTTATGAAAATGTCTGTAACTTCTGAATGCGCTGTCCGATTTCCAAATTTCTTGTGCAGGATGGTGAAGGCAACCAGCTCTCTCCCGATGGTAGAATAAAAAAGTAGGGTTATCGATCTACTTTCGGTGGCGTAGTCCAAAAACTGGTAAATTAACTTACGACCACGTGTCTGATAAGTGTTTTTTCGTTTTTTCTCCAAAATCGGCACTGGTTTAAATTCACTTTAATGACACTTCTATCCACTGCACAGAACTGCATCCAATAGTGTTTGTTTCGCGAAGATCGGTACAGGATATCCGAAGTTATGGAATTTTTTGTTACGAGCACGTGCGGATTTGCTGCTTTCGCCACGAGTGACAGAATGCGACTGGTTAGGTTAGGTTAGGTTAGGTTAGGTTAGGTTAGGTTAGGTTAGGTTAGGTTAGGTTAGGTTAGGTTAGGTTAGG
>DWQK01001272.1:0-16175 GCA_018231225.1 Noctuana stator
TAATAGTTTCTGACTAATTTATATAATTGTAAAATTGGTTTGGCACTTTAAAGAGCATTATTCCCTAATCTTATTAGTCTTTACGTTGTCTATAAAACGTTATTTCCGATTAAATCTCATTTTATATGAATTTTTAGATTTTAAAAGATATCTACTTGTTGCAATATTGCGAAGGAAGCTCACGTAAATCGCCGTTTTATTCAACAAACCTAAAAACTTTACCTAAAAGCATAGATGTCTTAACCGGATGAAGAATTTAACAAAGATGTATCACTCAATGTATCCGAGGGGATAAGAGCCGAAGTCCATGTCCTAAATCAAATCTAAACGCGTTACGAAGCGTAATTCGTATCAATGAAGAGTTGACCTTGATATTGTTTGAACGTGAGGTCATGTCTCTGAACTACATACGAGTACATGCGGATGATAATGTAGTTGTTATGATCGGAGTAAACCTGGGACTGTTTCTTCGTTTTCATCTTCTATTTACTTTTTAGTGGGTTTTGCATTTTAATGACTAATGCAATATGATTTTCAATTGTGTCGTGTATATCTTCAATCATTTTATATATCGAATCGAGACAGGTTAATCTCTACTGCAACAATTATCACTTTTTATACCAATGGTTGTTTATGATTACGATTGTAAAGCATTCGGTAACAGGGTGATCTGCGGAGCCAAATAATTTCTCTTTTAAAAATCTGAAATTGAATGTCGAGTCTTAGTTCTAAATTACATTGACTGCAGGAAACTACACCGGTAGAGACTTAAACGGTACATTGATAGTGAAATAAATTATCACATCAATCGAACCAGACAGTTTGGTAATAGTTGGAAAAGTTCCAAAAATCCAGCCAAAAACAAAACGGAATAACGGGAATCAGTGAATCAGAGTTTGAATTAAACAAAAGGTTTTTCAATTTATGTTGATGATAATGATGTTGACACCTAGAATACGAAATCATTTTTTTTTCTTTCTTCATTAATTAATACCTATTCTAAAGTATTGTTTACTTATTAATGAACTCGTAGTACGAACTCTATTTAATTTGTTAATGAAGTTAATTTATTTACTAATCAATGTATATGTGTACGATATGTGTTATACATAAGTAATCCGTCAGGGTTTCTCCTGATTTAATATACCTAAGGCACTTCAGTATTTACGTCAGTTAAAATAATAAGTTCAAATTATTATTAATTAATGTACTTATGTAATTGTATTAAATACTTGTCAAAATGTATTGTTGTGAACTTATATATTGCTCGTAACTACTTAACTGAATCAGTCAACTTCAGTTGCAAAGTTCATGTTTACATTCTTCAGCATTCCGTCTTCTTTATGTTATGCTATTTGTAATACTAAAAATGTATGTTTTGTTAATATGCGTGTGTTTTATACTTGCTTGAGTGCTATCCTCTAGGACATTTTTGTAAACCTTTAGTTTTTCTTCATAGTCCGGATTCAAGAGATCGTACGCTAAAGACAAGGCATGAACAGATAATTGTTATTGGTTAAATTTTGTAATATACCTAGTTATTGATAAAATGTATTGGTTAAATTTTTTAATTTACGGTATCAAATTCACTGGAGCGTTGCTTGGCTCCCATTCTATTCCCCATCGTAAATCAGTTAATCGTGTTGCACTGTCTGTTTCGTCAATAGGCAGCATCTCAATATCCAGTTAAACTCCAAAGTCCATGTTATCATATCAAGATCGATTCCACAGCACGCAACCACTGCGGGTCCGTGCCTCCTGACAATTGAACGCGTGGACTTTGTGCTCCATTGTCTGTCTTGTTGTCGCTGTGCTAGTAAGGCCATACTCTGAATGGTATTTTGCTCCCAATGTGGTTGTACTATTGGTTTACGCAATTGTTGTTTACTTCTCATTGTTGCATTGTCGTTTCAATTTGTTTGAAGCGTAAAGTTTTTAGCAACGTGAAATGAATGTCTTGGCTCAGTAGCATTCTTATTACCATTGTAAGCCCTGTATAGCCTAATAACTTTAATTTAGTTTTAACAATTTATCCCTTTAATTATTTTCTTAAAAACACTTGCTTACCAAATCGAATAGGACCTTCTTAAGTTTATTAACTAATAAAATTAAATAGATCCTTCTTTATATCAGCTCATTTATCAGTGCAATCATTTTGATAATGGCACTACTGATTAAGATTACAGTGTGTTAACTGTTATTACGAAATTGTTAAACCCTGTTGTAAACTGATAATTCTTTAATACCTTCTCGTGATAGTCATGTCATTCAATGATCCCGCCACGTAATATCAGCTATAAATGTGTAGCGATTGCTAAGTTAGGCTTTAGTCTTTCGGTATTTTGGCCGGAAGTTGTGTTGTTACTTCTTCAAGAATCTTTCTTCCCTGCATTCTGAAATTGCGTCTCAATCTATGTTGGCGTTGGTAAATGTTGCTAATGTTTTTAATATTAGTATAAAATGTATTGTCTATCAAATAGACTATCGGGTCTGTGATTTGTTATTATTAGGAACTTACTTGGGGCGAAAAAGTAAGTTTTGCGTCTGTGAACTTAACTTTTTACTAAAAGATTTCTGGACAACGAAGGTAAAAGTGGAAGAACAAATGAACAGTACTATTAAAATAAGTAGTTTTTTATTTAAGTTACGTTTTCTTTTTTGTCGTATGTCGTGTACGTTATAATAAAATAAATACAATAAGCATCATGAATGTTTGTAGCATAAGGATAATTCGACCCTTATCCTTTCCTCTAAAACTGCTCACGGAAACATTTTCATGTGATGCAGTTGTGAACTTTGTACTTTGATGAATCTACTTCCTTGACATTGGTCTCTGGCATCCTGTTTATGCGCCGCGACCTACATATTTCCTCAAATGTCGAAGTGACGTTGACTGTTACGTGTTAACTTTTACGTGTTGATGTTATTTTATATTGACTGTACCATGGTCATGGTCTAAGATGGTGGCTTCAAACAACGTATCTTCGTCAACCAACCTCCACAACTGAAGCAAAAGAACTTATCATAAGAGTTCCTCACGGCGGGTTATGAGGGCAACGTTGTACAACCCCTCTGCTGATTCCTCTGCAGCTCTGGTACTATCCATGTTCATAAGCTACAGTGACCAAGTATCCAGTCTGTGAGAAGGCGACTAGTAGTTGGCAAGGCAAAGCTTACAAAAAATATTAAATGTTTCATCATTATCGTCTGTTGAAAGCGGCGTGATGTTTTCGTAAAATAATGTTTGCATGTTTCCACGCGTGATAATTTGTGACAATATTATTATTAATTAATATCTAGTGATCGTCTGCCAATGGCGTGATTTGTTGCCGAATGATATCAATTTATCAAAAATATTCATGTAATTTAATAGGTTTTCATGATTTTATTATTGTTAATTCTAAATATTGTATATCAGCTCGTCTGGTCCAGTAACCTTATTGTGTAGGCGAAGTTATCTTTATCAGGGATCTTATCTTGTTTTTGCAATACGAAATAATAATATACTTATACACTAACGAATATATTTCTCCTTGTTACAGGTTGAACGAACACAGAAATGTTTATAGACGAGAATGAGACGTAAGTGTTTTCTTTGGATTTGACATTAATATTTTTTTTTTGTAAAATAATATGAGCTTAATAATGTGCATTATTTAGATAAGCCTTGTTTGTTCTAAAAGCCGTCGGATAAACATTTATGACAACTATATTTCCTCAATATCTTGGCTGTCAACTGATTGCTCACCAAATGGAAGTTTTTGGAAACTTGCAATATTTAGAGATTATTTATTTATTTATCATACTAATTTATCAGTTCTCGTACCTGGTGATAAGTTGACAATTAATATCTACAGCACCTTTCGTTACATACTGCAGACATATGACAAGTTGATGATTTCTATTTCTTGGAAAAAAATTGCTAAAGTCATCAATAAGCTGTCATGTCATGCATGAGAATTGCTTGTCTCTGGATGACGTAACTCATTGTTTGTTAATTGTTTACACGTTAACTACAATTTACACAAATAAATATTATTAACATATTTTATTTAAAAAATAAGTCCTCAATATATACTTCTATTTTAAGTCCACTCTGCCGCCATTACTTTCTTCTGAATTAACGTTTTCAGTATGACGTTAATACCTACAGCTTCGATCCATAATTCAATTGCTTTAATTAAAATATTTGGTGTTTGCCAATGTTCTCTTACAACCTATTGTTATAGAAAGACAAACAGCGATGCGGGTGGTCAGAGCTAGAATTAAATGCTTGATTCGCCCGCAGAAATCCAATTCGAACGGAAATATGTCCTAACAAAATTGAATTATTTGTATAAGGTCCTTAAAGGCAGCTCTTATTCAGAAATTCATGTTACGCATATACTTAAGACGGCATAATGATATTATTTGATTATTTTCAGTGTCACGTTAGTATTCATCTGTAGTTATGTTTTCCATTTTATAAGTCAAAATTATTACTTCTTTCAGTATTTCGTGTACTGCATTAAATTCCATAAATATTTGTCATGCTGTATCGACCTACATTGACTTTGTAAACTACACGGGAGTGTTTAACAAAGCAAATGCCCTTTATAACATAAATATTATTTATATGTACCTAATTGACTTCTATCTATAAACTAAATTTGAATTGGATGCTTTCCTTAAATTTGACCAAAGTGAGTCAGACAAAATGAATCAGTGAATCATTACGAAAAGTAAACTTTCAGCTTTTACATCCTGTTGTTATCTATTTTTCCTTCCCCACTGTTACCAGAAATGTTTATTTGTAATGCCTCTAAAAATAGCCCTGTTCGATATCCCTGTATTGCTTAATATATTAGAACCTTCCATTTGGTTATCTATATCCCTGTCTTACTTGGGCTGTTATCAGAAGCCGCGGCTGGCCGTCTGATCGGACTTAACCGATATTAGTAGATAACCTTATCTCGCCTATAGCCTGTATATAATTTAATGTCACCGTCATCAAACCTCAGTCTTGGTCTGGATTTAAATTTGTAATTGTTGTGATTAGAAATATGGGATTTTATAGGTGAGTAATGATTTTCTAATAAAATAGGTCGTGTGGTTACTGATTCTGTAGTTTGTCTTAAAAATTGCATCATATTTACAATCTAAGGACTCTCTGTTTTAATATCTGAGTTTATACTTTTCACTAATAGGTACTAATGACAATTATTAAAGTTCGAGGGTTGATCACGTTAAAGATAATATAAAAATCCAATTCGTTATTTGATTTATCTACCTATATGACTCGAAAAACACGTTAGTTAACGTTCAATTACACAAACAATGTATTTTGCTTAGAAATCTCAGATACTCGTATTACTTAAGTTAGCTTACCCATGAACAGGCTTGTCTTTAAGTTATAAAAACATGATAACATCACGAACAAGGTTTAACATACGCAGAAATAAATACTTCGTACTCCTTTGTAATATTAACTCTAAATACTTCGTTTGTAGACGTTATTGCCTTGTCAATAAGGATCATTGTGACGTGGCGTTGTTTTATTATGGTGCCTATTTAATTCGCAGTAGTTAAGAGGCCTTTTGCGATTTTCACGCCATGACTTTTTTGTCGTTTCATTCCTTGCTTTGGTGTTAAGATAAAAAATATATGTGACTCAGAGTTTATTGTCGCTGTTGGTCGTATTAAACATGTAGGTTGTAATGTACGCTCTATGAATTTAGTAGATAATTTTAAGAGTCTACCTACAGCTGCTACTCGTACCTACTACGTACTATTTTAAATGCTATTATAGAAATGAGGGTCAAAGTATCTAGGGACAATAATACGTTAGTTTTATAGTTGTCAAATGTAGTGTGCATATACGATTAATTTTCACTTCAGCATAGTACGTTAAGTGTATGACAATCGATATGAGGTGTAGATATTGGTATAAGAATATTTCGCAAAGAGTACACTCGGTCAATTGCACCGTGTTGCAGTGATAGCTCCAGCGCCATACAGATTGATCGTTCCGCCTTCAGTGTTCGATTGTGTGCTGATTGCCGATCTATCGGTCACATTAAATGATCGCATAGAATTGGTTAAAAAGAAACATTCTCAATCTAATAATCTGGTCCGTCCAGTGTTTTGGTAAGCTTGAAGTACAAAAATTAGTGTAGGAGTTTTGAAAAAATGCATTTCTGAAGTTATTTGGAGATATTTTTGTATATTATTAAAAATTATGTTATTTTTTATTTTTATTTATTTAATTAGATTTATTCTTTAGGCTGCTAACTTTTCAATCTACTTCGTAGTTATAGACAAATAATTTTAACGCTATAGGAGTCGGCATGTTACAGTAGGTGCAATTGAAGTATTAAAGGAACTAAGCAAACAAACAAAAACTAAAAAAAACTTTTGAATAAAATTCATCAGTAATTTCAGTGAATCTTCATATTATCTTTTCATGAAGTTAAGTAAATAACATAATACAATAGATGCCCTTCAAGCGAATACTTCTCGGCAGGTCTTTTGTTTAGAACAATAAAGTTATGATAATGGAAGGCCGCAGGTGCCGTGTACTTCTTGCCGTGAACACTAAAATTAACCAGTTTATATAAACGTTTCGACTTTTTTCTCATCACTATGATCACAGTGCAGTGCCGTAAATTTTTTTCTTTGTGAATAATCTATTGGAATAATTAATTCGTGTTCTTTTGAGGTTATCTTAGGACACGTGAATTAAATCGACCAAAGCGTGGTGGGTTTTGGACTACTCTAAACCTTTCAAGTCTCTGGGAAAAGTTATTTTCGAGGCAAAAAGCGAAAGTACTTTCTCTTATTTTCGTACTTATTGGTACATTACCAAACATTTATTATTATTTTTTTCTTTTCCTATTAAGTTAGTGGACGTTACAAATTGTAGCGGCAACAATAAGAAGGTTTATACTGCTCTATTGAGACACTGAAATCATTGGGTGCTTGCATCAATGAGTAGCTGGGATATCGATCCCGAGTTCCATAAATTCAACATGTTTGTCCAAAGACCCTGAATCTAAAATACATTATTTCGCCAGATATTGTAGGTAGGATTTGTCATTGTATCAACAAATAGAGTAGATTTACTGTAAGCTAATTGTGTTATCCTCTCTTACGATCGCTATTCTGATTGTTCCTAAAGATGCACATCCTCGAGGGAGACCCCTCATTACTTCTGTTCATTGTTTGCCTTTGTTCACATGGCAAGTGCACCTGAGTACCCAATGTGCGCACATTGTGTGTACCTACTATAAGCTATAATTACGAATTATAATCCTGACTAATTAAGAGCTCTAACTTACAAGTCTAACTTACTCGTATGTCAGATGTCTTAGCTTCTAGTTTATTTTCTAATTCTAGTGGGAATTAAAATGAAACTCATATGCGTGTTTTCTATGTTTTATTAACCTTATAGTAAATTAAGCCATCTTACTAAAAAAAACTTTGTGAAAAATTTAACTTATCTATAGTACTTAGTAGTCTCGCATTCTTTCGAGTCCTATTATGTATGTAATGTAGTTCTGATGATGAGATACATGACATGACAGTAACATAACTCTTCAATTCTTATGAGCACATGAAAAACTTTCGGGCAAATCTTTTAGCTTTAAATACATTATTTGCAGTTTGCTTCGGTACTCCATAATATCATCACGAAATCATAAACAGAATGTGTTGTTTACGCCGTTTGATGATTACTTATTTTTAGAACTTTGTTTGACAACTGATTACGGGCTGTTCTATTGTTATTACAATTTAATGTATCGTAACACACTTGACAGCCCACTTGATGATTACGATACTCTGCTACATGTATGTACTCTGCTGATACAGTTGATAAAATGGAAACACTAACGTTAATATTGTTTAGGGTTTGATAACATTGAAAGGGGTTGTGTAATGTTTTTTCACATAGCTCCGGACATAGATCTTACATGTTATCTAATCTATACTTTATACTTACTAATATAATGTATAAAGCTGAAGATTTTTTTTGTTTGTTTAAACACGCTAATCTCTGGAACTACAAGTCGGAATTGAAAAATTATTTTTGTGTATTAGCTACACTCATGAGGAAGATTATAGGCTATCAAGCATTACGTTACAATTCTTAACGCGAGTGAAACCGCAGGGCACAGCTAGTCAATTAAGAAACTTTATAACTTTGATAAACCTTTATTTTAGCTTGGTATTAATGGAACCTACAAACAGTTAGTTTTGTATATCTATTTGACTTTCAAAGATGAACACCTGTCCTAGATACTAGTACCAGTATAAACGTAGGTATGGTAAGTTACCAGGTAAGTATATCCAACTAATGTAATGTTTAGAGTGCCTAAAAAGTGCGTAGCATAACCAAGTTACGTAAGTACACTTATTAAAATTAACATCAGTAGATACATACTCGCTAAGAGCATCTAAAAGGCATTGAGAGTGGCGCGAGGCAGACTCGAGAGAAACCGGGTGGCGGGTGACTGGTGGCGGTCACAATCGATAAATAGGAATAAGATAGGTCAGTGTCGGCGAGTCGGCGGTGCATGGTGTCTCGCGAGCGGCCGCGTGGCCGTGAAATGAGCGCATGCGCGCGTCGCGCCACCAATGCCACCATCGCGCCATCCGCGCCTCCTAGGGCTGACGCTGACAGTCCTTTCCGAAATATTTAATAGTTTGAACTAACTTAATCTGTTAAACCTCTTATTAGAGAGCTCAAATCCCAGCAAAATGTCATTAATTGCAACGTGGATGACAAACAAAGATTAGATAGTATGTACCGTAACGTGTATGTAAAAATAGAACACGTTTCAACCCCAAATAGGTATTCTATAATTGGTTAACTCCATATTGAATTTTTCTATGTTTCAAAATAAAACGTTACAACATTTAAGTACTTACTTATTATGAATACTAACAAAATACTTTCATTCAAACAAAGAAGAAATACTTCAAATCAGCTCGAATCGTTTTTAATTAAAAAAAACTTAATTCCTTTTAATACTCGTCAGCCCTAACTTCGGTACGCTTGCACTAACGTTCCGTTTTTATTTCAAAGGTCAAGGAAGTATTTGGATTGCATCGTGAGAATGAGTGATAGCTACTCTTCGCGGGAATGATTAATCGCATTAATTTTCTCTGTGTTCAGTTATACATGTACGTATATAGGTATATATATATATACATGTACGTACATCAGTTATACATATATACCTTTTACTCGAAAAAAAACTTCTAAATGTCTCTATAAGTAAAGTCTCCGCGTTTATGGACATAATCCCGAATTACAAACAATTTCCTTCATATTGATGATGACATCAAGTTTTAACAACCGGAGACACTTAAACCAAAACTGAAATATTCCTTAGCCTTGGACTGTTGATAAAAGACGGATTTAGTTTTATTTACGAAATCAGGTCATATAACCATGACTCATAGCTTATTTGAATAGTAGATTGATAAGGTATCAGGTCAATTTAATTTGGATTAATATGATTTAAAATCATTTGCATTTAATTAGCTATTTGTACACTTTATTTGTGTCAGTACATTCGCACCTGGTTGTATACTTTTTATTCGAGATTTAATATCAGGTGCAAACAGCATTGATGGCGTAGTGGTTGAATTTTGATCTACCGTTTCGTTGGCTCCGAGTGCGAATCCCACACGCATCGCTAATTTTTCATATGACGTGCTATTGTATAACAAAAATTATCACATCGGTGTAATAATACCTGCTTGACTAAGTTTTCTTCATAAAGTTCTCCAAAGGCATTTGAAGGCCACCATCCCGTACTTTTACCAGGGTGTTGGATTATAGCCTAAAACAAACCCTTCTCCGAATTATGTTGTAACGTTTGGAAGCCCTCAATATCCTGGGTATGAATCGTATACGGATAGGCAATATAGGTATGAATGCTACGGATGTTAATACTATGTACGTTTCTTATCGTATGTATTGATGGGATCTCCGAACGCTTCTAACCAAACCATGCCATGCATTAAACTTTAATTGATCATTTGTTTGTTTTGTCCACAGGCCAGAATCATGGTGGGTGTCGGCGTTGTTGCGCACGATCCGCGCGGTGGCGCTAGTGTTCGACGTCCTCACCTTCCCCATACACTTGCTCGTGCAGCGACCCTGGAGGAAGCGCGCGCTCTCCAGGCGAATCAAAGTGAGTATCTGCATTACTTACTTATCGACTCCAATTCGAAATCACTAGTGTTTTTAAACTTCTTTAAATCTTGTCCTTTCTGCGGTGTGGATAAGCATTTATCTGATGGAGATAAGCGCCGTAAAGGTCATTGTCCTGAACAGAAGATTAGGCGTTCTAGTTTCAGTGACGCTTGTGGTTTTTTGGTCGAAAGACTGTCGACGGGGAAGCACTACGTCATTCCCATTGATTTTCCATTAAGAGATTCATTGCGTTTCGTAGAATTGAAGTCAATACCTACTGACTCTAAATCTATTTACAGCAAGGTATGTATTGAGTCAGCACTGGATTTACTTTGAATTTGGAGCAATTTGTCCTGTGTAAATCACTTAGAAGTTGGTCCAGTCCCGTATACACCGAGTGCCGAGTGCCAAGTGCCGAGAGTTTTTTCCGCCGGCTTTTTTCTCCCGGCCTACCTCAGCCAAAAGGGCGCTTAAAGCCGACGTACCGAATTATTTGACGTCCATCCAGTGTATACTTGTACCTTATGGTGAATAAAAATTTGGAATTTGAATTTATAACGAGGAGTATTTTGATGTTCCAGGCGCGTATAATAGAATCGACGGCGAACAGCGTGACGGTGCGCTCGATATGCGAGCCGTGCGAGCTGCACGTGCGGCTCGTGCGCGACGGCGTCACGTCCATGGAGGGCATGCTGCGCGCCGCCGCCGCGCGCTGGGGGCGCCGCCCCTGCCTCGGCACGCGCCGGGTGCTCAGCGAGGAGGACGAGCCGCAGCCCAACGGACGCGTCTTTAAGAAGGTTGGTGACGTTGCGACGGTTGTGACTGACCATCGTCTCGGTGCTAGACAGTATTATAGGTTATTTATCGTTGGCTCTTTGGAAATGATCATGACAGAAGCTACATGTCTGAGAGTTCTCCATTAATTTCTTGAAAGCTACCATCCAACCATTGGCGTTGGTGTGATCTGAATTCTTCTCATATTTGAGAGGAAATCTGTGTTTTTAGTTTTTAATTTAGTAGGTACAACTCTTTCTATATCATGTTGTGAAAAAAATGGTATAATTAACGCTAGACTTTAAATAGGTTACACTACGAGTAAGTTCTTAACAAAGAATCTATGTACAAACTGCAATACACTATGGACAATATCCATTTAGGTTATGTAAAGCTCAGTTAAGATGGCATTGGCCCCGTTCACCATAATGCGTCGAAATGCAGCTACGAAAACGCTACAAAACCCGAATCGGGCAAAGACATTGGAAAGCGAGATAACGTTAGCCCATTGCCGCCGTATTTTAGAGGACACCCTTTTGTGGAGAGTGTGTTGGCGAGCGTGCTGGCGAGCTGCCAACATGCAAATTATTTACTAATCAGGTTGATAATGAGAAGTGAGAACTATATCTAATCTGTGATTATACCAATCTATCTATACTTATAATAATAAATCTGTAGAGAGGTCAATTCTGTACATGAAATATATTTCCAAAATAACTATCAGGTGGTGATTAGGGATCGATACTGATGCCAAAAATGCAATCAATAAAATTTTTTTCTGTCTTGTCTGTCTGTGTAACCGTCATAGAAACAAAATTAGTGTGGAAGTAAGAGTTCTTTATTTCTTTTTTTTCAATTTTATTATACTGAGTAATTTTATCAAGATTATTTGGTTTCGTGTTGTATGCTGACAATTGGTATTTTAAAGTTAATGACATACTAAAATTAAGGAAACTAAGGATAGTAAGATAATAATGGGGGCATTAACTGTAATGAAGCTCGTTGCAATTGGACGTCGTCCGTAACGCAGTAAGCAAGAACACGAGCGTGCACCTGATGCAGCCGCCTGGTGTAACACTGAGTACGGTTGCAGTACAACATGGGCGAGTACGAGTGGCGGTCGTACATCGACGTGGAGCGCGAGGCGGGCCACTTCGCGGCCGGCCTGCGCGAGCTGGGCGCGCGCCCGCGCCGCAACCTCGCCATGTTCGCCGAGACGCGCGCCGAGTGGATGCTCGCCGCGCACGGCTGCTTCAAGCAGACCATTCCCGGTTAGTGCACTTAGTGCACGTAGTGCTCGCATCACACACTCACTCACTCACTCGCACACTCACACTTTCTCACTCACGCTTACTCACACACTCGCACTTACTCACTCACTCACTCCAACTCAGTCCAATGTCCGCACCGTGTCAAAACTTTTCACAATAGCCATTCCATAATAATTTATTGATATTATACCTAAATTAATTACCTTCCTACCTCAGAATTTTTTTTACATCCTACCAAGACTACCTGATTCCAGATTTCTGCATCACGTCCTCATCAAATTCTTCAACCACAAGCTGTCATTATCTTGTGAATTGTATTACGATCACGTTGTCTATCCACTTTAACTTTCCTGTGTAAGTAACGAAACATGTGCCCTAATCCATTGATGAATCTTCCAGTGGTGACGATCTACGCGACGCTCGGCGACGAGGCGATAGCCCACGGCATCAACGAAACCGAAGTGTCCACGGTCATCACCACGCACGACCTGCTGCCAAAGTTCAAGAAGATCCTCGCCAAGACGCCCAAGGTCGACACCATCATCTACATGGAGGACCAGCTCAAGACCACGGACCGGGAAGGCTTCAAGGAAGGCATCCGGATCATCGGCTACAAGGAGGTCGTGGAGATGGGAAAACACTCTAAAATAGGTAAGGCTCCGTTATCCAAGAGTTAAGAAAATGATTGTTACAATACATACTAATAGATGAAAATCTGGTCATTGATCTTTGTGAGTAGTTTTTTCCTACCGAATCCTGACCGTTTCGTGTCACGTTACTGACGTTTAAAAATAATTAAGTTTAATAACATGGTTTTTTTTATTTATTGTTTATTTTCAAGTTATTTTACTTCATAACGCTCTTTGAAGGCATAATTTACACAGATTACTAATATTACTATCAACAAAAGTTCATAATCATCCTCATCCAGATAGATGAAGCGACGAGTAAATAGTGTGAATCTGTCACAGAATCCGTGGTGCCGCTGCCGGAGGACACGGCCATCATCATGTACACGTCGGGGTCGACGGGCGTGCCCAAGGGCGTGGTGCTGTCGCACCGCAACATGCTGGCCACGCTCAAGGCCTTCGCCGACGCCGTGCCCATCTACGACGGCGACGTGCTCATGGGCTTCCTGCCGCTCGCGCACGTCTTCGAGCTGCTCGGCGAGAGCCTCTGCATCATCGGAGGTCGGTACTGGTACTTTAGAGGGCACTGGACCGAATACACCCTCATGCTTTTAGTACATTACAATTATCAATGTTATGAGTGCTATGACCTTATAAATACATTCCGCTGAGAGCTGAACCCAGAATTCACTAAGTGTTAGACCAGTGGTAACCACTTTATATACAATGTAATGTTTCACAAGTCAGAACATTTTATTACATTAACCATATTTATTATTGCATTGCAGGCGTGCCGATCGGCTACTCGACACCGCTCACCATGTTGGACTCGTCAAGCAAAATCATGAAGGGAACCAAAGGAGACGCCACCATTTTACAGCCCACATGCATCACCACTGTACCCGTGAGTTACTTCTTTTTTCTAAGAAAGTATAGCTCTCATATGCATTAGTTTCTATAGATGTGAAAGCGGTGAAACTCCTAGGCAACGATTTGACAAAGTAGCAAAATAACATTATATAGATTAGATACCATTTATAATCTGTAACAGTGTGTGCATAGAGAGTTCAGTCGGTTTTGATGTTCGTCCACATGAGATATGTGTGTGTCGCAGCTGATCATGGACCGCATCAGCAAGGGCATCACGGACAAGGTGTCGCGCAGCGGCGCGGCGGCGGGCGCGCTGTTCCGCTGGGCGTACGCGTACAAGGCGGCGTGGATGCGGCGCGGCTACGACACGCCGCTGCTCAACGCGCTGGTGTTCCGCGCCGTGCGCGCGCTGCTGGGCGGCCGCGTGCGCCTCATGATCGCGGGCGGCGCGCCGCTGGCGCCCGACACGCACCACCAGGTGCGCGTGTGCGTGTGCGCCGACGTGGTGGCGGGCTACGGGCTCACCGAGACCACCTCGTGCGCCACCGTCATGGACCACGCCGACCGCTCCACCGGCCGCGTGGGCGCGCCCACCACCGGCACCGACATCAAGCTGCTCGACTGGGAGGAGGGCAACTACCGCGTCACCAACAAACCGTTCCCGCAGGTATCCTCGCTTCATATTAAGCTCTATCCAAAAATTAGTCAATTGCATGTGGCACTTGCCATTCGAGAGTTCTGCTGTGAGTCTCTAAATTTACACATTGAATATTATAAAATTGTATGCACTGAAGTATGTTGTACTGTATGATTGCATAATGCATTATGCGGCCGACAGGGCGAGATAGTGATCGGCGGGCCGAGCGTGGCGGAGGGCTACTACAAGAACCCGCAGAAGACGCGCGAGGAGTTCGTGGAGGCGGACGGCCGGCGCTGGTTCCGCTCCGGCGACATCGGCGAGCTGCACCACGACGGCTGCATCAAGATCATCGGTAAACCTCTATACTAACTTGCCAATTACTTCACAAAATAAATAACTGTCAAATGAAAAGAATGCTGCCACCGTTCTCATTTTACCCGTTTATATTTTAAGTCAAATGAATTTTATAAATTACTTTTTATTTAATTATATTTGGAAGCTCTATTTAAGCTTCCGAAATGATCGTGTGTGTACGTTGCAAAGAATGAATATGACCGTCCGTGTCCCCAGACCGCAAGAAGGACCTGGTGAAGCTGCAGGCGGGCGAGTACGTGTCGCTGGGCAAGGTGGAGGCGGAGCTGAAGACGTGCCCGGTGGTGGAGAACATCTGCGTGTACGGGGACAGCTCGCGCAACTACACCGTGGCGCTGGTGGTGCCGCAGCCGCAGCTGCTGGCCGACCTGGCGCGCCGCCTGGGCCTGCCCGACTTGGACCTGGACCGCCTGTGCCACAACGCGCAGGTCGAGAAGGCCGTGCTCAAGGAGCTCGCCGACCACGCCAGGAAGTGTCAGTATACTTTGTTGCTATTTCATATCAATATTAGTCGATGAGCTCGTCGATGCGGTGATGGCTGGGCGAACGAGCATCAGCCCACCTGATGTTAAATAGTCACTGTAACCCTTGGACATCCATGTCCAACTTGAAATGGAAAAGAAGTCCTATTTGAGATCACACGTTAAGGCGTCGTCACTCATGATCATCCTCCTCCACCGAACCAAACAACTAACTCGACAGTGAGTTACGAGGGCAGCGGTAGTGACTCTCCCGGCGAACTTAATTAGCGCCGTCGCCTACTAATGTTTTTGAAGCCGAGTGAACGTGAAGTAAACGTTGTGCGATGCGGCGGCAGGCGGGCTGGAGCGCTTCGAGGTGCCGGCGGCGGTGAAGCTGTGCGCGGAGGTGTGGTCGCCCGACATGGGGCTGGTGACGGCCGCCTTCAAGATCAAGCGCAAGGACATCCAGGAGCGCTACAAGGAGGACATCAAGCGCATGTACGCCTCCTGAGCGACCGCGCTGCGCCTTTAGTTTTCTAATTAAACAGTTCCATGTGAATTTGGCGATGACTAAAAATATTTCATTAATTAACTTATTAAAAAGAATAATTATGTGTATTTTCTAAATACTGGCGTTCTGTCGACACCATGTTGTTATTATACTGTCAGACTGTGGAAAAATTTCTTTTTCAAACATTTTTTTTAACTTTTGAAATGATAATTCGAATTGCCAAATAAATGTAAATCTATGTAATCTTTTTAATGAGCTCTATTGAATCATGTTTATTGAAATTTTCGGCGGGATATTGTAATTCGTGTGTATAATTTGTATTTGCGTCAGACGTAACTTAATTAGTTTGGTCGCGCCGTCACGTTTCAATCCGCTATACTTCTCGCCTCGTAGCATCTATGGGATTATGAATATTTTATTTGTAAAATATAGTGACTGTATAGAATGTAGTGTCTACATTTAAA